>JABUQX010037160.1:0-21484 GCA_015478945.1 Trachelipus rathkii | reverse complement strand
TTAAATTGTAATTTTATTACGTTGAGCAAACGAGATACCTAAAACACCTGCCTAAATTTCCATGGAGCCCAAACTATTAACTGAAACCGATCTAACATAAATACATTTAACAAATTTATATTTCTTTGATATTAAACATATAACAATATAAACAAGCTTGACTACGCTTTAATATCACAACAAACTGTAAATTTTTTATGGTTGTGCAAAGGAGATACCTCAGACATCTGCCTAAATTGTCTAGGAGCCCAAATATTTAACTGAAACCAATCTAACATAAGTATATATTTTAACAAATATTGATTTCTTTGCTATTATACATATAACAAAATAAACCAGCTTGTCTAAGCATAATCATCGCATCAAATTGTAAATTTTTTACCGTTGTGCCAAGGAGATACCTTAAACAATATCCTAAATTAACAAGGCTCCAAATTATTTTCTGAAACCGATCTAACATGAACACATATTATAACAAATTTATATTTCTTTGCTATTACACATATACAATGACCCGAGTCAACTCTTAAAAATTAGAGAGAGAGAATCCTGCAGGCATATACATCGAAATTTGTAAACGGCTTTGACTCGAGTCAACTCTTAAAAATTTGGATAAATGATACCTGTCTCCAATTTATGACCATAGGATAGCCGCAAAAATTAATTATATATCTGAAATCAGTGTATACTATGGATAAACAATAATAAAACAAAATTTATATTTTGGTAACTATTTTTAACAACAATTATACAAATGATTAATAAGTGCGTGAATACAGCCTTGATATTCACTACATCAAATTTTGTTAGAGATTTCTCTACTGGGTGCATAACAATGTGTAAGATTACCAAAAATCTAAAACACCTGCTCTAAATTACTCTATGCACGGTCTCCAATATTTATGAGATACTGAAACGCAATGGATCCTAAACTATAGATCATCATATTGAATGAACAAATTTAGTATTTCCCTTGCTAATTTTAACAAAAGTATCTCTCTATATATGACTAATATAATATTAGGAGGCTTAGACTACATGCGACTTATAGCGACTTTGACTTACATGTATATCATAATTGTAAATTTTTTAACCGGTTGTGCAAAGGAGATACTTAAACACCTGCTCTAAATATAAACATAGAGAATACTCCAAATTATTTTATACTTACAAACCGATCTAGACATGAATTCCATATTAATTTTAGCAAGTTGATTTACATTGGATACTTTGATAGTCGTCAAGAATAAGTTATAACAGCATATATGGACAGTTATTTAGAAATAGTAACTGATGATTGCTGTTTATGAATTGAAATCTTTAGAAAAATATTTACGTTTTGGAAATGAATTTTGCTTTGATACTTTAAAAATATTTACGTTTTGGAAATGAATTTTGGTTTGATACTTTGTAAATATTTGTGTTAATAAACTTGGAATTGCGAATCCAGCAAGAATTAATTACACGAAAGGAAAGTTTTTGTAAACTTTGGTTATTATTATTTGAGTATTGTTGAAAAGTTACTTAACCGTTTTGGTAGGTCAGTTAAATATTTTGGAACAATAATTGTTTGACATTTGGAATTGAAATTGATATTAATATAAGAGTTAGCGAGTACTTGTTTAAATTAAAACAAGTTTTGTATATTAATTTTATTTGATTCAGAATGAAGATTATACATATATTTTTAATGGGAGTATATTAAATTGTACATATGAAATAAACATTCGAAAAGTTTTTATTTTTATTTAGCAAGCTTTTATTTGAATTTTGAGTTTGTTTATTTGAGTTATATTGAAGTGAAGTTAATACATACTGAGGTATACTGAGGATATTATGCGACAGTTACTTGATTAACACTGCAGGATTTACATTGTGGCAGTTACTTGTTTAAGAGTAGTTATTTACGAAACATAGGAATAACAATTAAAAGAGTATTAGATTATTTGAAACAACAATTAGAATAACCAGAAAAAATATTAGTTAGAATTAGAAAAAAAAAAAGAAAAAGAAAATTTTTCGACAACGCAATGTTTAGCTTTTTGTATTAGTACCACTATACGTATATAAGTTTGGGTGGTGCAGATTACTAATCTGGACTACCACAGCGTCCCATGTTGGATAGATTAAAGTTCTTTTTACATACTTTACAGTATGCCTTGGAACTATCAGGTCCTTTACCCAACCACCTGATAAACTGTGGGTTCAGTTTGTGACCACTCCAAACATCTGGTGATTCATGCTCACTTTTTTTTTTTTAAGTGGATTTTTAAAAATAAATAATAAATACTTCAAACTGCACAAAAATCCAAAATCACTTCGTCAAACCTCAAAAAAAAAAAACACCTCAAAAAGTATAAATCCCTAAAAAGAAAAAGATATAAACAGATTAAGTCATAAGTCATACAGTCTAAAACACATCTATATACCAATCACCATCAATCGAAAGGATGAACTTGAAACCTCTATGAACAGAATAGGAAGAATAATAAGTAATAGTGAACTAAAAATAGAAAGAAACAGGATAGAAGTAGATTTATAGAATGTCATTCCTCACTCATCCTTTTCATTCACTTATCAATTATACAGTAAGGAAAAAAATATATCAAAAATATGCAACTTTGTCCATGGATCATTCCTCATATGTTTTGAAATTTTAAAATTTCCCTGACTTTCTGCATATCTTAAAACGTTTCCCTGACCAATTTTTTTTTCCCCTGACTTTCCAGAAAGTGTGAACTAGGGGTGTACCGGAACTGAAATTTTCAGTTCCGGCCGGAACCGGAATTAGCCGGAATCACAAAAAAAATTCCGGCCGGAACCGGAATTTCTGTGAACTTTCGTTTAACTACAAAGAAATGTTAAAAAAATATATTTTATATAACTATCAACATAAAATCTTACATTTAGTACAACGACACTTCATGAACATATGGAAAATCATCATCGAAGAGAATATCTGGAAGTCCAAAAATTTTAATTGTAAAAGAGAGAGTCTTGCATTTTCTAGAACAAGGGAAACCACAAAAGAGCAATAGATCCAAGCTGTGAGATAAGTGAGGTTTTGAGGGAGAGTTTCTCTCCAAAAAAGAGCTTTGCATATTCAATGACCCAATCACAGAAAATAATGAATATTATCGCAATGAGTAACCAGCCATTCACAGTCACTGAAGAGGCAGGTATTCCCCCCCCATCCCATCACCATCCCCCGCCCCCCCCACCGCCCCCCCGGCCCAGCCCCTCCCATCCGCACCCGCCCCCCCCGCATATCCTCATTAGAGCTTATAGCCCATCTTCAACCAAAATATCTTATTCCTAGTAGAAAATATTTTGTAGAGAAGATGTTACCAAATTCATCCAGGAAATTATGATCAGAGAAGTTCTCTAAGGCTGATCAGATATCATTTACTACAGATATATAGAGAGCTAAATAATTCAAACGAGTCATTTATTTCTTTAACTGCACTCTGGCTTACCAGCGAGTTTTAAAAAAATGAAAATGTGTACTCAATTGCAAGTATTCCCAGGTTCTCATTCTGGAATTTATTAAAATCACTGCAATTTGATATTATGATGATAATTGGGGAAATTCCTATTAAAAAAATCCATTTGATCCTTCGAGATGGAGCATATAATATGAAACTTGGAACTTAATTAGCAGGATACACAAGTTTTTTCTTGTTTTATTCATAAACTTTTATGTTATTTAAGATGCCTTATTTTCTCAAAGAAGTGTGATTTAATAAAGAAATGTAGGATTATGTACATTTCAATCATTCAGTTTTTAAGTTGTAATGAACTTAAAAGAATACAAAGAAGACTTGGATCCACATCTGCAAGCCCACCTTTACCCAATTCAAGTGTTAATAATACAAGGTGGCTAATAGACATATTAGTTGAATTTCTAGAAGAAATTGAACCTGTTGGAGAAGAACCTCTGCAAGTTTATATATTAGAACAATCAATCATTTAGCTTTGACTGCTAATAAATGGATACTTGAAAAATTTTTAAGAGTTTCGAAACGAATTCACATGGGAAAGGAAACTATAAGGCAAGTTAGATTTAGATTCATCAAATTTTCTCCATATTTGAGCTCTCCAGCATATCTTTCAAACTCTGAGGATGACAGCAGAGTTTCAAAATTTTAAAAGAAGAGCTGAAGAAGGCATGTAGAGTTTTAGATTTTATGATTAAAATGGAAGAAGAAAAGGCATCAATAGACATTATATCAAAAACAAGATAATTGTTAAGATACTGTAGTTAGACCCAAGATACAAACTGACTTTTTCTAATGAAATAAGAGAATTGATTAGAAAATGGATGCTTGAAGAAATATGCAATTAATTGAAGGTAGAAAGTGATTGATTAATAGTAGTTAGCAGTACAGAAGGAAGGTTCAGGCGATGAGTCATACATCCATTTTCAGAAATACCATTATCTACAATGAACTGTAGATTTGCCAAGTACCTCAAAATCATCAAGAGCATTAAGAAAAGAAATTACTGCCAAGTTACTAAGTTTTTATAAGTTTGAAAAAAGTGAAAGTGACAGCGAGTCAGTTAGTGTAAAAAGGAAAAAAAGAAAAATCAGTGGCTCTTCAAAAGGTGAGAAATTCTTAAAGAAATTGAAATTATTTTTTACAGAGGAAATTCAATTTCTTAATACTGGGAAAAAGAAAGAATTACTTAACGCGTGGGAAATGTGACCAAAGCTAAATTTCCAAACATAGCAGTACTAGACCAAAAATTACTCTCCTTTCCAGTCTCCCCATTGTTCCACATTTATTTCATTTTCAGAAGCAGGAAATATATTTTGAGGAAAAACGTTTTAAAATATTGCCCAATACTGGTGAACAGTTTTTCTTTACTTCACCACAATTCAGCAAAATTTTCAAAAGTGTTTAGATTAAGTAACTTTTATATATATATATAATATTATATATATATATATATATATATATAATATATATATATATAGGTATATAAAATATATATTATATATATATATATATTATATTTAATTTTTTTATTTTTTAATTTTAGTTAATATTATATTATATATATATAATTTAATTTTGGAAATTAAATTTGAATTTAATGAATATCTTATTATCCTATATTTTGAAGTACTGGTGAACAGTTTTACTGTAGATATGTAATACACTGTATGAATGCTACACAGGCTACTATTATTTGTTAAAAGATGGGCTTATGCATATTTTTGTAAAATAAATCCCTTCCATCAAATTTTTTCTCAAAAGTAGAGGAAAGTAATTCCGGTTCCAGCCGGAACCGAGAAAATAATGTCAAATTCCGGCCGGACTGTGAATTCCGGTACACCTCTAGCAATTGTGAACCCTGATATATATATTATTATATATATATATATAGTATAATATATATAATAATATATATATATATATATTTATATATATTATTATATATATATATGATATATATATATATATATATATATATAAAATTTAATTTTATTTTATTTTTTTTCGGAGCATTATTAAATTTTGTTTTAAATTTATTACACCAAGAAATATTTGAGCAATTTTTTTTTAAATTAACTACGTAGGGTAAACTTTGGTTTGGTATACTCAATTTCGTTGAGAATCATTAAAAAAAAAAATATAAACTATCGAAAGATAATTTTTATTGTCAATATATAAATAATCAGAAAAAAATGGGAAAAATACATTGATAGTATTATCCCTAAAAAAAAGCCAAAATTAGTTGACTTTATTTTTCAGAGCTTTATTTTTCATTTTTTTATTGAACATATACATTTAAAATGTGCACTAATCGCTAAAAAAAACTTTAAATAATTTTTCTACACCATTTTTGTAAATTAAAAGTTTATAGTTTTAATACAATAGTTGCGTAATGCTTTCTCACATTGGCAACATAATTACTGTTTATAGTTTTAAAACAGTATTTATATTAACCCAAGTCAGTAATACTCAACAATAACCTGTGACTTCTTACAGTCTCTACAAATTTTAAAGTTTTATTTTAACCAGAACAATTATGACCTACAAGGCCAAATTAAGCTTAGGTATAATACATTTTGACTTGTTCGGTCTTCATAGGCACCATGTGACCTCCAACTCTATTATTATTTTTATTTATTTTTTTTTTTTTTTTTTTTTGTAACGATTAAAAAAGAAAAGAATGGGAAATAATAATAAACAGGCCTACTTAATCAACAAATTTAGCTGAAACTTTGGATCTAGACACAGTACGCTAACTTACACATTTCTTTTGATCTTTACATTCATTTATATTATGATTAGTAACTAATCTAAAATTATAAAGTAGTTCTACTGGAAAACTTTATCAGGTTATTGCATTTATAGAATTTTGAACAAAGAAGTTTATCTAAATTTTTTTTATCTAAATGAAAACGAGTATTTATGAATCAGCTGATCAAAATTTTGATATTTTGAGTCAAAGCTGTACCGATACATATTTGAAATGTTTCGTTTTTATCCGCTAAAAGTCTAAAACTCCCTATAGTATGAAGTAAATAATTAATAATTATTATTAATTATAATTAATAATAAAAATTATTATTATTGATTCCATTTATAATAATAATAATAATAATATAATAATAATAATAATAATAATAATAATAATAATAATAATAATAATAATAATAATAATAATAATAATAATAATAATAATATAATAATAATAATAATAATAATAATAATAATAATAATAATAATAATAATAATAATAATAATAATAATAATAATAATAATAATAATAATAATAATAATAATATAAATAATAATAATAATTATAATAATAATAATAATAATAATAATAATAATAATAATAAATAATTATGATAAAAATGATAATAAAAGGAAGAATTATTAATTTTCTTATAAAATATAATAATAATAATAATAATTAATATAATAATATAAAATAATAATAATAATAATAATAATAATAATAATAATAATAATAATAATAATAATAATAATAATAAATATGATACATTTAATAATAATGGTTTTTGCAGTAGCAATAATAGATATACCAACAATAACAAAATCAATTACAACAATAAACCTAATTATAATAACAATAATAATTACAGTAAGTAGTAACAACTATAATAACAATAGTCCTAGTATTAAATGTAGATTTTGTAGTATTAATCATTTTACTGCCAACTGTGGTTTGATTAATACGCTTGAACTTAGAAATCAACTTGTACAAAGTCACCAATGGTGTAAAAAAATGTTTCTCTGGCACTCATCCCACTCATGAGTGTAAAAGTACTAAGTCTTGTTTTACTTGCCACTCATCCGAACATCATTCTGCCTTTTGTCCCCAATATAAAAGGTCAGAATACAATCCCACTGTTCCTCAAGCCTCATCAAAGAATTTGCTACAACTTTATTAGCTCAGAGTAATGGGATAGTTTTACATATAGCTGACCCTACTATATATAAAAGGAATCAACCAATAACAATAAGAACGATGTGCGACACTGGATCACAAAAAAAAAAAAAAAAAACTTTACTTACAAAATCAGTTGCTCGTTTACTAAACTGTAAACCTCGCTCTCAAGTCAATATCGCTGTAAATGAAACTAACCAAAGAGGAACTCCTTTTGTGCATGATGTTGTGACTATCAACATTAACACCAGAGAGTGGGTGATTTCAATCTCAGCTATCGTTGTAGATCGACTTCCCAGTGAGCTTAATATCCCTGGGCTTGTTCAAGCCCATATCATACAAGTGACGTCATTTCAAATATAAATCTCCTACTTGGAAGTGACTACCTTAGTCATTTTATCAAGTCTTATAGGATATTTAACAACATAAATTTGATAAAAAACTAATGTAGGTCATCTTGTATGGGGTCAGTTACCTTTTGCGTCTAGTAGGTCATCTTGTATGGGGTCGGTTACCTTTTGCACTTAGTGACACAAACTCACAAGTCACTGTGGTGTTTTCATTTAGAGCAGATGTCCGAATAATGGAAACCATTAACCTTTCCTGTCCTTCCTTGATTGGAAAAGATACTGCCCTTTCTTTACTTCTTAATGCTGATGAAGAAGGAGATACCTTAATTCAAAAATTACCAACCTCATCTGAGGACTTTGAAATTAATTCTTCCCCTATTATAACAGTGGAAGAAAACTCTAAAGGTTCCACTGATGACCTAGATCGTCTGTGGTCTCCCTCTCAGATTGGAATTCTTCCCGATGTACCCCTAACCAATACAGAAAAAAAACACTCTAAAATCTTTTAAAGATAACTTACGCTTTGAAAATGAGAGATATGTGGTGTCATTACCATGGCGTTCCAACCACCCTCCTCTTCTTGATAATTATTCCCTGTCTAAATTTTAGGGCAAGATTCAATATTTTGCTCTGGCATAGCCCAAATTTTCCCCCAACCAAAAATGGACATAAAATTCGAAATTTTCAGCCGATTTTGACTATATGAACACCAAACTGTAGCTTTTTTTTTGCCCTCTAGTCATTCTTTCAGAATTTTCAATTTTTCAAAACCCATGTTTTTGACATTCTTCGTATCAACTACCAGAATTTTTTTCGAAATGACTTCAAACTTGAAATATGCATAGATAGGTCCATTACCTACAATATGAGAGAAGTACATTTTCGATTTTTTTTTGATGTGTAATCTTGTCCATTTTTCCAAACCCACTTTTTTTGGATTTTTGAAATGGAAAAAATTGAGATAATTTTTCTTTTCTGTTCAGCGAAGTGGGATTGAAATTTTCAGACAAATGTAGTTGGAGAGCATGCACCATATTTTTACCTTAGATAATTTCTTTGTATATGCATTAGTTTTGGATTTGTTCTTGGAACAAACTTTCAAAAAAAATTTTTTGAAACTTTTTTTAAAAATTTTCTTTTGAGTATACAAAAAAAATATCTAAGTAAAAAAGATGTATCTTGTCCGACTTTACAAGTACTGAAAATTTGATGTTGACTCGTGACAAGATAAAAAAATTATCGCAATTTTCATTTCAAAATCCAAAAAAAGTGGGTTTGGAAAATTGGACAACGCTGCACAACGCTGAGCACAAAACTCAAGAAAATCGAAAATGTACTTTGTACTATTGTAGGTAATGGACTTATGCATATTTTCCAAGTTTTGAAGTCATTCAAAAAAAAATTGTAGTGTGATCGAAGAAAATATGTCAAAACACATAGGATTTTGAAAAATTTGAAAATTTCTGAAAGAAATGACTACAGAGTACAGAACAGAAAACCCGGAAAAACAACGTTTTTAGAGGGCAAAAAAAAAAAAAAAAGCTACAGTTTGGTGTTTATATAGTCAAAATCTGCTGAAAATTCCGAATTTTATGTCCATTTTTATGTGGGGGGAAATTGGGGCTCAGCCCGAGCAAAATATTAGATCTTGCCCTTATTAATTAACAGTTAACGTAGAATTAAAGTGTTTTGAAAAAACTCAATGTCAATATTTCAGGGTTGGGGGCCGGAGACCCCCCTTTGGGTGTGTACGGCTATAACCTATATATGATTGGTGAGTACCTTATATTGATGGGACTATACCGAGTTTCGTCTCCTTGTCAATTATCCAATATTGAGGCGCCGGTACCCCTTACGTAGCGGCCCTAGACACCCCTTACGGGCTTATAACCATCATTCGAGATCTACGGTCTCGATAACTTATAGGGACCCAACATTGTTGTTGTACAATGTTTATTAATCGCACCGCAGCGGCTCCAAACACCGGTGCCGGCAGCCAACTCCTCCGATCCATTTACCACTCTTTCTAGAATTCACATTCTTGAATCCTCTCACCAAATTTCAACCTTATCGAACACTTCGATTTTTTAATAGGAGGTAAGGGTTCCCCCTTCGGGGACCTCACGGGGACGTTAACCTCGTCTCGCGAAGGTGACCTCATCATCTACCCCCTCCACATCTTTAACCGATACGGATAACTCTAACCATTGCTAGAATTTATCGCGAGCATAGGCTGAGCCAGAAGCCGGAGCCTAAAAAATCGATTTTCGATTCATAATCGATAGGTCCTCTCGGTTTATTTTCACTATATATATATATATATTATATATATATTATATATATATATATAAATATTATATATATATAATATATATATATTATTATATATATATATATACTATATATATATATATATATATTATATATATATATATATATATAATTATATATATAATAATTATATATTAATATATTATATATATATATAGGGAGCCGGAATCGGAGTCGGAATCGGACGGAGTCGGAACCTGAGTCGGAGCGGCGTGGTGCGGTGCGGTGCGATGCGCGGGCGGAGTCGGAAACCACCGAAGGAGACAGAGCGGGGTGCCGGCTGTTAATCAGGTAAGAGCTGCTCCAAAATTGAGATCACTGTGGATCTCATTTCTTCTGACGTTATAATAATAATAATATAATAATAATAATATAAAATATAATAATAATAGTTAATAATAATATATAATAATAATAATAATAATAATAATAATAATAATAATAATAATACAGACAGACACAGGCCTTCGGTCAGTGTCTGACGGACAGACCTTCGGTCTGTCTGTCCATCAGGTGATCGATCTTGCCCATAGCCCTAATCTCCATGCGCTCGGAACACACAACAAGGGCGTAAGCGACATTTTGAGCTACGCTCTCGGGGAGGTACTCCTTTATATTACATCCTAGAGACTTGAAAACTCGTCGGTTTCGAGCTTAATACCTCAATAGATTATATTCCAAGTTTCAGACCGATAGCTCTATTCCTTCCTATCGAAAAGAGTGTGGCTGGTCAAACTGGTCGAATACTACTTACAACTCCAACACCAGCTCCCCGCTCTTGCCTTCGTCCTGTTTTGCCGATCCGCTTCTTAGACTAAGGCACCTGGCCCTCCGCTCTGCAGGGGAGTACTGTGGAGAGGAGCTCTCTATGGACGTGGAAAGGAACTCTCTATAGAGCTGAACTGCAGAGTTAAACGCGCCCTAAAGAAAAGCGAATTGTAGCATTTTTCGAATTAAGCTCAGCCTCCAATTTGGCCGTCATTCTAACTTTTTCAAGATCGCGAGAACACGCTTAACGTTCAGCTGCACATTCTTGGTATTTAAAACAAATATAAATTATTTGGCAAATTGTTGACGTGCAAATAAGCACGACAACCAAGGTATGTACCAAAAGGAAGTTGTAGCATATAAAGTATTTTTAGAGCATCGAAAGGGAAAAATAGAGCTAAAGTAGGCAACCCTAGACTAGCCGGCCGAGGCAAGGACTGAATTTCAGAATGGTGCTGCTGTGATTAAAGCGTGTTGGGGCAGAGTTTCATAAGAAAATATGGACTAGAGAGTATCGGGAGGTAGATGACCAAAATTAGGAGGTGGTAGTTCATAGGAAAGTAAGTTTACATTATAGCCGCGGAGAGAGACATAAGGGTGATAGTCAGGCAAAAGCGTACGAGCCCAAAGTGTTAGAATTAGAGAATTTAAAATATATTTTAGCAACAATATTGGATATAATTGGCCAGAATTTCACAAAAAAAAAATCAGAATAAGGTTCATTACTGATTCAATAGCGGTCCTAAATTGTTGCGCTTGTAAAAATCAAATTTAATTATCAAAAATGTAAAGAAAGGGAGATAAATTGTCTTTTCTTTTCAAATATTTCAACTACCATTCTATCTCTATTCTCTTTGCCTAATACTTATCAATTTACCATTTTACCTACAAAGTTAATGTAAGTGCTAATTGACTAAAGCCACAAGGCTGAGTTATCTTAGGGCTTCAAGAACTACCTCAAAGAGCAAAAATCTTTGAAAAACAACAAATTCAAGGTAAAACTTATATAGATACACATTTGTTAAAATATATATTATTTTGGAAATATTACTAATTTTATATGCAATAATCAAATAAGAGTTTCAAATCTACCGTCAACTGTTCAAAATCAAAATCAAAATCACTTGCAGGTTAGCCATACTTTGGTTAATGCTGTCTTAAACCCTGTACATTCTTATTTTAGTCCTTTAAGCCAGATTCTAATTAATCAGAGTAGAGCAAGGAATTAGAAAAATGTTCAAAAATTGGAGTCCTCTAGGTATTGAAGGTATGCGCATAATAATAAATCTGAAGATGATTTGAAACAGACTGAAAAATTTAAAGGTGGTATAGAGTTCAAAGACGGAAAATATCACATAGATCTTCCATGGATTGAAGATAAGCTTCCCTTGTTGCCCTCAAACTATAACATTGCTCTTTCAGTACTTAATAGAGTTCGTGAAAATTTAAAAAGAAAAAATTTAGTTAAGGCCTATGATGATGTCTTTCAGCAACAATTAGCTGATTGTATTATTGAAGAGTTCAAAGCCAGAATATAAAATTACCTTATTCCGGTCCTCCACGCACCTGTTATATAAAAACTGATGAACAAATATCAACAAAGGTCAGGCCTGAGCTACTACTGTTCTCTTAAAAACTCAAACATCCATTTCCATCCCAATAAATGTTTGAATCATCAACCAGTACAGTATTACCTGCAAACATTAGACCATTCATATTCCAAAAATCCCAATGTTACCACAAATCAGCTTCCTCAGCAACTCTATGTATATCCTAAACTAAGCGGTTCATGAAGATATTAAGCAATCAATGATGCATTACAGGACCTTCTCTCAAATCTTCTCCTACTTTAAACAGCTCCCTTTCCTTCCTCTTAATCCTAACGCAAGCCCTGCTATTAATATAAAAATATTTAATTGCATTTAAGAGCAAATACTTTCCATCGCTTCCCTCTTTAAACTCTATCGTAAGCCTTTTCCAAGTTACGGAACTTATCATTGAATGCAACAACAAGAATGCGAAGATTGGTGGTTTCCATTCTTAGAGTGGACCACAGCTTTACTAATGTGGTGGGACTCTAATTATGATCAATCAAGAGCTGTTATGGAAGAAGAGGGTAGAATATTTCAACATCAGGAATCAGAAGATAAGGTCTTGGATATCTTTTTAATCCTCTTACAAATAAGTTAAAACTAGCAAAAATTTTCGACTTAACGCTGATGGCAAATACCAAAAGGTTGTGTGTTAATCACGGTGTCCAAAGTTCACTTTAACCCTATTCAATATCTTTTTAACCGTAACTTTAAGAGGTCGGTTATTAATTTGGAAATTATGGCAATTAGGTCTTCATTGGGATGAAAATGTCCCTTCTGATGTTTTAGTTTCTTGGTCCTCTCTGTGTTCAGATTTAAGCATTTCCTACACTCCGATCTTATGAGCTACAGAGAAGATTCACTTCTCTGTCTTTTCACTTGAGATCTTCACCTTTATGTATTTTGCAGTTCTATAGTAATATAATATTTAATATTCTCAAAATATCTTAAATATCTCAAATATGAGCTTTGCCCTCTTAGAGTTGTTATCTGTGCTTTTTTAATTTATATTTTTTTTAAATGTATCATTTATGATTCTTATCAGAATTTTCTGATGTTCATTTCAAAAGCATTGAGGACTAGACGCCCTCAAAGCAGCGTAAAAACAATCATCAAACGTTGGGACAGATCCGAGATTTCGGCTGCCAGTATCTAAGCCGTAACCTAAAACCAGATTGCACAAGAGGTACGGTAAACCTTATTAATCGAAATACACAATGTAATATAATAAAAATGTAAATAACAATAGAAATAAATATATAAATAATAATAAAAAATATAAAATGATATCGTAATAATCCTGCATACACTACAATTTGCCAAAGGTATTGAAAAAAAAGAGGACTACGTTTTCTCTATGAAGAAACGAAGTGAGTTTTAGAAAAGGATTAGAAAATTACCGAATTACATCCAATTAATTATAAATTCACTTTAACACTAAAATAATGTATTATGAAAAGAGATACATAAAATCTGACTCCATAACAATACTCTAAACAGATTATCAACATATATCGTAACTTATTTGCACAAGTGATCACACGATATTTTAAACGAGTATGTTGCTTGCTCAAACCTTACCATTAGATGCTTAAGATCAAAAGGGATTGGAAATATTAAAAGTAAAGCAGATCCTTTTAGGAATATTATGAACAAGGCGGCACGACAGACAAAAAGGTACATTGGACGATAACAGTAACTTTGCAGAGAGTTTCACCAAAACCTTAGATATCTTGAATCAACAAACACTGCAGAGACGTTGAAGATACACATGAAAAATGGCGGCTAGAGTGTCGAGCGGACGACACGAGCGCCACTCTAGACCAATAAACGGTGACGAGAGAGATGACCGACGTGAGAGAGAGAAGAGAGAGAGAGAGAGAGACACGAAGAGAGAACAGAGGAGAGAGAGAGAAGAGAGGAGAGGGAGAGAGAGAGAGATGCAACAGCATAAAGGTGTTTGTAGATGCTCGAATAGTTCTTAAAGGAATTATTAGTTGAGAAAGAGCAAAAATAAAAAATATTTTAGTCTAATAATAGGCTCTAAGAAATTTATAAATCAAAAAAAACAAGTTGAGCAAGGATATAAAGTATCCATTATCTTATGCTCATACATTCAGATACCTGCTGAAACCCAGCGATCGATTACCAGAGGTGTTATAACCTCCTACTTTTTTTCAAACAAGTTACCACTTCATGGCTTAAAGGGTCCTTCTTGGATTCTTGTAGATCAATCTCAATGGCCTACATTGTAATTAAATTTTTGTCTGAGGCCAATAAGGAAAAGACTTTCCAATGTCACACATTGTGGTTGTTACTCAGTCTTTGTTACCTTTAAAGATTACTCAAGTGTCCTGCATAGGCTTATATAAAGTTAATTTAAAATATTCAAATTCATTAGCAGGAGTAACGGGCTGGATGAAAAATTGTGATCAGGAAAGCCTAACATATATTGTTGAAAGATAACTGGCAGCAGCATGGTTTTTCTAATTCGAAAATATTAATTTCTCCAAAATCTTAAAAGGGATGAAAAATTTCCACTGCTAGTCAATCAACTTAATTTATTAAAGATGATAAAGGCCTCATCCGATCCAAATGGAGAATTGCAAGACACTTTATATAATGATGAATGTGATAAATCCAATTTTTCTTGGCAAGGATCATCATCTCACTAGATTAATTATAAGAGATTTTCATTCTAGGTGTCAACACTGGGTAATTTCAAACCACCATCATTTCATCAGAATCCTTCATGGCTTATTGAATTACCTAAGGGCCAAGCAGGCTGTAAAGAATGTTTTGTCAGACTGAAATAGTTTGCAAAAAAAATTTAACAGTATACTCTTTAAATATCCAAAAATGACTAATCATCCTCATCATAGAGTTAATTTTGTTGCGTCCTTGAGCATACTGGGCGTGGACTTTCAAGGACACTTTTATATAAAAGATCATGATAAGGCAACTTCAAAACAATGTGAATCTATTACGGACTTCCTTAAAGTGTCAGTTATTCATGTTGATGTCAATCAAGGTGTTTCTACTAAATCTTTTTATAACAACTATTTTTCAAAAAATATAGTTATGGGTATATCCATTAAAATTGGGACAAAAGACAAATCAAATGAGAGAATAAGAGGTGGAAATTACGTTTAGAACTCTATTGTCCTTCAAGATATGTTCTACTGAACATATGCGTATCAATAAACATCAAACATTACAAGAATTCCAATTATTCCAGTTGGGTGGGGATCAGATTTGGAGCACCGAAGCACACAATGATACGAAAGTTAAGGGAATGTCATTGCTATTACTAACAACGATTAGGATAAAAGCACCTCACTTACTTTAAATGGTTAACAGCTATCTTCAAATATTATGTATTCTTTATTAAACAAAGAAAAAAAATCTTCCAAAACTAACATAGCACGTTATTAAGACCATAATTGATTGGAAATCGTATGTTCTGCTCCAAATTCTTTTTGAAGCCCTTATATGGCAATTCCAAACCCCACTACTTCAAGAAGCTTTCCATTCCACTTTGAAACAACTTCCTTTCCTGACAACAAGATTAGCAACCTCTAAAACTGCTCAAGAAAGAGTTTTAGAGGACTTTCAGGAAATTTGGCTGAGTCTTATCCACTATTAAATTTGGTCCAGACAAGTAGAAATCCCTATCAGTCAGAGTGGACCAACAGAATTAAGGTTGGAGATATAGCTCTGATTCACACACCTAACAAGCCTAGACCTTCTGGCTTTTTGGCAAGAGTTCTGAAGTCATTGTTTTGGTGAGACAATTGAGATTCAGGAGTGATGTATTAAAAAGGAGATGCGGAAAACCTGTCATCAAACGTCTCATTTATGCATCTACTTCCCATTGGAGTTTATCCTATTCACCCACTCTTGTCTCCAGTGGAGGACGTTGCAATGCTGAACCAAGCAGTGATTTCTCCATTCCAGCGAAATGGGTTTTTCGAAAAATGAAACATACCAGAATCCAAGTTGATCCTCAATTCAAATTCAGTCTATTCAACTAATAAGTCGATACTGTTATTACAAGATGTACAACCTTCAACTTCTGGTATAAATTCACCTCAACTTGACTCTAAACAGAATCAAATTCTCAGCTCAAATTCAGTCAAAGACAAGACCACTTAGACAAGGCTGCACTGTCAGTGATCAAGAATTCCTTACAGGATTTATCTTTGTAAAATTTAATTCTTTTAATAGCAATGGTTTTCAAAGTCAACCTCTTCTGGGAGGATATAAAAACTATACTCAGACTTCCACAAATATCTCTTCTATTTTGTGCTTATTTTAGGATGTCCAAACTCTATTTTAAGCTGATATTTTCACATACAGTATCTTCTATTTATTGCTTCTATTTATTATTATTCCATTGAGATCATAATTGCCCCGAATTTCACTAAAAAAATCAGAAAAGGTTCGTTTACTGATTCAAAAGCGGTCCTAATTTGTCGCGCTTGTGAAAATCAAAGTTGAATATCAAAACGTATAAGACACAAATGGAAGTAATGCTTCTTGATATTAAACAAATAATTTCAAATTATTATTAGCACTGTCTTCATTTTATCTCTATTCTCGCTGCCAAAGACAAATGATTATCATATCCATATACATTTTACATACTAAGTTAATGATAAGTTGTGCTAATGGATTAAGTCACAGGACTTGATTATCTTAGGGCTTCAACGAATACCTCACAAGAGCAAACAAAACTTTTGAAAAATTATAGCCAATTTAGCGCAATATTCTTTAGCACAAAACAAGTTGATTAATATTGTACTATTAGAAATGGTAGTTTTAAAAAAGAATAATCAGTGACATGATTATGAAGTGCCAAAGTAATTTGTCGTGTAATTATTTTATGATTTAACAGTAGTATTGAATATTGAACATTTATGGACAATTTATGCATTTGTTTTAATACCTATATATATATACTATTATATCATATTACTATAACTATATATACTAACAAGTATATATAATATATATATACCTATATAATTTATTATTTATAATAATATATATTAAATATATATATAATATACAATATATATAGGAAACATTCACTTGAGCAAGATTTTTAGATTTATAAATACAACAACTTTTTGACTCCTTTTCTACTACTTATTCGGGTTCCTGTGAGCTCCAACCTCTAAAACGTTAACTTTACTACTTTTGGGTAGTAGAATGAAAACTACTACTTGTAGTAGTCGAAACGCTTTTTAGTTTAGTAGTAAAATGAACTTTTGTTCAAGTTCTGTCATAAATGAACAACTTACATTAACATACTTTTTTTCACTTTCACACTAATAGTAGAAGAGAATTAGTCAAATTTAACTACCTTGATTTAGAAGCGTCTATATTTACTTATTGTGTAGATTGTCATTGCGTTGATTGTAAAAAATATATTCCACGCCAATTGACCCATCTTTATCAGCACTTGAATTATACTTCAATACATTTATCAATTGATTATGTCACATTACGTCATTGCACTCATATTTATATTGTTCCAGGTAACATTTTATCCACGAAATTCAAAACTTCAAATTTACTGGTCTACCTTTGTAGCTTCCTGAATAGATTCTGCAGTTGATCCCTGATAAAGAAATACTGCACAATAAAATTAACATTTATATATTCGCTTATCTACGGAATATTATAAATATAACTACTATATATGATATATTATATTAATACTATTATATTTAGATAAATGATATATATATATATAATAGTATATATATCATATAATATATATCATATATATATAATATACTGATACAGTACATCAATATATATATAAGTATAATAATATATATATTACAGGCCCGCACTCTTAACTACTAGCGCCCATGGGCCCAAAAAAAATTTACGCCCCTACATATATATACTATATATATAATAATATATTTTAATATTATATATACTATATATTATAATATAGATTAATATATATACTATATATTATATATATTATTATATTCAAATTTATAAATTTTTATAATTTTTTTCGAAAATCAAAGTTAGATAAATATATTACTATATATGTATATAGATATATAGTATATTATATATATATATATATATTATATCATATATATATATATATAGACTATATCATCTCAATACTTACCTGTATTACATCTAATGTCAAATAAATTGATTCATACAGGTTTTCGGTCTTGCCTTTCGTTTAGCAATTGTCAATAATTATTTTCGCTAACTTAATTTTACAGGTGAATCATTTTTTTCCAATAGAAAGATCAGCAAGATGAACTAACGCTGTTGCGATGTGACGAACGTAAATGAATTTTTATAACCCTTCTAAGTGTGGAGAATGTTCTTTCAGCTGAGCAGTTTGTGGCAGGAGTACATAAAAATTAATTGAAGCAATATTTTAGATTTTTGGATATAGATTCATTGAAGGCTATTTGTTATATTAAATATGTTTAATTGGCGACGAATATTTTTGACTGCATTACCTTCTTCTCAAACGCAATCATTCTTAAATGAATGTATCTGCTCCAAAATCTTCTAAGTCGGATCGATAGATTTTTTGTAAATAATTTATGTTGATTTATGAATTTCGTCTGGGTCGGTTTCGGTGAGATTTGATAAGAATAAAACTTTTCTGAAAATTCGCTGTATGCAAAACTTCGCAAATTTAATTCTTTGACAGTTTATCTAATTTAGTATTGAAGCTTGCTTGAAAATAATATTGATAATTTTCTTCTTTCTCAGATCTTAGTTGAGATACATCTTAATGTCTTTTTGTGTAAAGATTTTACGATTTTTCTTTGGCACAATTTTCGGAGGTTTCTAATGAATTCTAATGTCATTAACTAAGTTACACAGATAGTTATACAAATTAATAACGGTGGCCACATCCATTCCTTCAGATTTCAATTTTTTTTTTTTACAGAATCAAATCTTTCAAGTATGGTCCATATTACAAGACATAAAAGGTAATTTTCATGGGACTCAATTTTTTCAAAATTCCCTTTGCCTCTTGCTGAATGACTTGGTCTCTCATTTTTATCTTCAAGATATAGAGTTTTAAAGCGCTTAATACAATAGCTTCCAACCTTTGTTTAGACTTTTACCAGCTTCTGCTCGAGTATCACCTACGTCCTATAGTGTTTTTGACAGTATTATTCTTTGAGAAAGATTCTCAAGAAACCCAACGATGCGATAGAACCCGAGAAACATTATACAGATTCTGCAACAAAGCAAAAAAAAGAAACCACCTGTTTACACCATGTGGGCAGCGCTAGTCCCCACTAACTATACAAGCAGGATGAGCATAAACATAGGTTATGAAAATTATGCAGATGGATTTGGAGGCTGTTAGTTGTTGCGTATGACAATAATATTCTAATATAAAGCATGAATTATGACACTCGCGTTATTTGGTGCTAATGGCTTATGTCTAATTCATTTTGCCTTTGAGAAAACTCTACTGTTTCCGCTATTTGTTTCTACCTTGTATGACCAGGATTTTCTTGATAAATCTAAAAGCGTTCTTTGGGCGTAACTTCTTTGCTAACATATCTGCTGCTGATGATAAAGCTCAGCTGGTCTTTATGAGTAATGTCTGGAAATGGAATCCAACATTAATAGAAAAATAAACTACTCTCCTTGAAGTTTTTCTTTCACTATTTACTGTTCCTTTCTTAGCCATAATTTGGTAGTTCTTCGTAAGTGGCTATGTGATAAATAAAAAAAGTGCTTCCTTTGCCAGAATTTTTGACATTGAGATAGGTGATTTTTGTATAAAAGGGTCAAAATTCTGCAATAAGGTCCAGACACATCATAAAATTTTCAATTATCGAACAGAGCAGCTATTTCATCTCGCCACGGATGGTAACCCGAGAGGAGGTTTCTTCAATAACAGCAAATAACTCTTTGTAATACATTTCTCCATATTTTTACTTTCTTCTTCTAATTGAGAGAGCAGCTGCTATCACACTCTAATAATGAAATTAACTTAGTCTCAATTCTCAACGTCAACATACAATCACGATGGCGAACGAAATTTTCATGTTCCGTCAATCTTGTATTGCCATGCTTCCAATCGTTAAATCCTTTGTTAGCATTCTGAGATACCACAACGCCCCCACGAAAAAGTTTTTAATACAAGGCATCACAAAACGACGCGATTTTTCATTGGACTGTTAGAGTTCACACAGGCATTTCACACTTCTAAATAAGTACCACTCGCTCTTAAATCTTAGCTTTCTCTCATTTCAAAAGTATATTCGTATTCTAAAAGAGGATGTTTGTATTGAATCTACCCTTATCTCCATATCTCCGTATAAAATATTCTCTTAATCTATACTCAAAAATTATCTTTATGTGTTTGCCTGATTTTTTGAAGTTTCATACCAATTTTTTAGTAAACAACCTGTCAGTTCTCGGGGCAGACCATTTTTCCAAAATTAACAACCCTATTTTAACTGATGGGATCTTTCCTTTATACACCGAGGCCTCACATTAGGGACGCCTTCTGAATCTTTAAATTATGTTCTAATCAGTTCTTCTGATTAATAGACTTTCTTGTCTTGTTGCTTTGCTACCATCGGTGTTCCACTATTTTTCACCTCATTGTAAGTAAACGTATTAGAAGTTATTATGATATGTTTCACCATTATCCGTGTTATCTTATCATCAATAGACTTTTTGAAAATTACTTCAGACTTCTATTTGCTCTCCACTCATGATCAGATATTCATTTGTCTTTTTGTGATAAAGAATGGTCTATACATACTAGGCAGTTGTAATATTATATTTAAGACTGATAATGTCACTTCAATTTTTCCTTCTCTGTATATCTTGTGCTACTCTCTTTTTCTACAGGAAACATTTTCCTATCTGTGCGCCTCTGGCCTTCATTAGTCATCAGTCTCTCGAACCAGGAATCATCCTGTTGCTCTACGGTTTCAACTTCTCATTAGTTATATAAGTTATACTCCCGTCACCATCTCG
>JABUQX010037159.1:17500-24977 GCA_015478945.1 Trachelipus rathkii | reverse complement strand
TATATATATAATACTATAATATATATATATATATATATATATTAATATATATATATATATATAATATATATATATATATATATATATATATATAATAATATATATATATAATATTATATATATATTATATATTTAGTATATATATAATCCGGCGCGTGGCGCAGGAGGTGAGTCACCGCCTCTCATGCGATAGGACCTAGTTCAAATCCTCGCGTAGGCAGTTGGGTTTTATCTACCTGGGGGCAAGAATTAAAATTTGACTGCGAACACGTTGGTGGCGTTGGTTTGGGATAGCCGGCCTTAAAGTTCGATTTCTGTGGCTCCCCCGTGTTACCCCCTGCATAGGGATAAAGGCACGTTAAATGGTAGTTTATATATATATATATATATATATATATATAATATAATATATATATATTATATATATATATATTTATATATATAATATATATATTATAATATATAAATATAATATATATATATATATATACTATATATATATATATATTATATATATTTTTGCCACGAATACGACTTCTTTTAATCTTCTTTCGTCCCACTTCGAATTATTTATATTTCAATCCTTCTTCACTTCTCCCCTCTCCCACCATCATGTCCCTTTAATACGTACTTAAGGTGTTCCTCCATTTTTTCCCGTCACAGCTCCTTTTGCTATCCAGTGCCTCTTCCCGCATGGGTCTTTAGCTCACCTCACACTTCTTCCCCGTGGATGAGGGTACAAGAGAAAAACTAGTCCTTTAGATCGCCTTTGACCGACCCTTGGCTAACCTCTGAGGAGGCTGTTCTGTACTTTGATGTATAATCTCGGGCTTTATGTGAAGATTCAAGGTGTGTGGTACACGCGGAGTAAATCGGCGTAGAGCTGTTCCAGGGAGGATCTTCACGAGGCACATCCACAGCCTTTACCCTACGGGGTGGGGTCCAGGATGTTATGAGAGTCTGGCCTGTAACCTGTTTTGAAGAGGATTGCCCTTCCTTTAGAAATATACGCCTTTCCAGCATATCCTGTTATTTACTTCTATGTTTCATTTGTTTTATTGTTATATCTGCTCATTCATGGAGACTAAGTTTGTGGTTTAAATTTTTTTGGAAAAAGTTTGTTAAGTAAAAACTATATGGAAGAAAAGTTTGTTAAGGAAGAAACTATATTAAACAGGGGAGCAAAATAACATAAAAATAACGATTACCATCCGCCGGGTTCCCAGCCTGACTCCACCTCGGTCCCTACTGCTACTACTAGACCAGCAGGTACTTTCGCTTTTCTTCCTTCTCCTAAACCTGAGGATCCTTTGCATAACCTCAGCTAATCGTCGGCTGGTGGTCCCCTAACACCCCAGCTGCCCAAACGGTTAGAGCAATCCCGCAAAGGTCTCCCCCGGTTAAGTCGTTCTCATTCGTTTACTCCATATGCTGCTCCCCCTCCGGGAATGCCAGCTGATTACTTATTGCGATCCACTACCTCCAAAGCTCTCACTGAGCAAAGAGCAATTATTCATAGCTATGCACTTGAAAAGGCCTTAGGAGTTGAAGACTCTCCCCAGTCACATTAATGGGAAATAGATCCCTACTCGTTCAAGCTACTACCCGGAATCAAAGTTCTGTTTTGTCATCATTAACGTCTCGGAAACATTCCTCTTATTTCCACTCCTAATTAAATAAGAAACTCCAATGGCACTATTTATTCTTTAGAACAGAAAGACGAAGATACTGCTCTCGTTTTAAGAAATCTCCAGCAAAAAAGATTTTTCGTTACAAACATTTGTAGATTTCCCCCTCGTCCGGACTCGCCTGACACCCAAAATCCTCGTTTACTGCTTACCTTTAGTACCCCTTATCCACCTTCAAAGGTCAAAATAGGGTTTACAAGTTAATGTTCGCACGTTTATCTCCCGACCCAGACGATGCTTTAAAGTTCAACGGTTTAGTCATTCCCGAAAATACTGCAGGGGACCGCATGACATATGCTCAGTCGGCGGATAATTGTTTCGCATTCCCTGTGAAAATACACCACACTACAAAAACTGGAGGACCCCACAATGCTTCGTCCTTAAAATGCCCGTCTTACCAGTTTGAACAGGAGGTTTTGGAGTTACATTCATACAAAAATTGAACAGAAGAGATGCCGTACACCAGCTCAAAGACAAATATCCTACAAGACAATGGCATTCTTATACTACAATTGCAGGAGCCCCCCTGCCTCTGCCTGTTAATCCACCGACACAATCCCATCCCAGTAGAACTGCTCTCCCAAATCCCAGCTGAACTCAGGCAGGTACTGTAACCTGCCTGCCTGTATTGCCTACACTACCGACTTTTCAAATAATACAAAAGCAGCCCTTGATCCAAAATGCCACCAACAACCTTACCCCGAGTACTAGAACTTTTTCAACTAATCAACAATGAATCTAAGTTAGTTCACCCAACACAGTTTGGAAAACATTTCCTGCCAAGACACACTGTCCCATACCTACCCGATAGGTACGCCAAACTCACGTAAGAGGCCTGTGTCTCTGTTCCTTATCCGCTAACCACTATTACTCAAATTCCTGAAAAAGATGTTCCTAAACACACACACAAGAATAATCACCAAGCTAAAGATTGTTCGTTAAAATACAAACCATCCGAATTTCCAAAACAACAAGACGCACTGACAATAGATGTAAAATTATGCAACTCAGAAGAGACCTCGCCGTAAGTTTTTTCCAGGTTCAAAAGCACCGACTTCAAATAGATTGTACCCAAGCAATTGCAGCTGTCGAACAGCCCACCAATCAACCCTTTGATTATTCCAGCTCTTCTGAATCCTCCTATAACTCTTTTTTTCCGAATTTCCTATCTCAGCTCTCCCTAAAGGATGCTCTGCTTTAGAGGATGAAATGGATAATAGAGCTTGATGTGACAACCCACTTTCTTTCTAATGCTTCATGCGCTTCCGAGAGAGGTATATGGAAAACCGTTCAACGTGAACACCGGAAACGCTCCAAGCGCTTTGGATCTATTGGCGGCACGAAAAGGGACCCAGAGGTCTCCCATCTTAACTCAAATTGTCTAGTCTCCCAAAATCATTCGCATGATGACTTAATGGCAAAATCCCCAGTATCTGATTCCAATATCGCAACTCCAACTCCTTTTCACAAAGATGACACTTTTCTGGTGACACCTTCCTTCCTCATTTCGATGAAAGCAACCCATATTCCCCACGCATTTCTGAATCTCCTTGCTTGGTAAATACTGATATCGCTAGATGTGAACATTTTGGTTGCTCTTTCAACGATCAACCAAATCCACACGATAAGATGAACTTGGTTGAATTCAATTTATTTCGCATTCATGGCGAAGCCACTTCACCAAATACCACTGAAAACTTCTTCCCGAAAGCGGGTGTACAATAGGGTGGAATGAAAACCGGCCTAAAAATTTTTTTTCCCATTTGAGATTTCTAATAGCTGCCAAAAGTTGCCTTTTAGATTCATAATAAAGATTACAAAATTTCATTGCTCTACTAAAACGTTTTGAGGTGCCGCAAAGAGCCTAAAAATTTGAATTTTTTTAGAATTTATTAAAAATTCAAAATTTGGTTGCGCATATTTTTATTGAATTTATATACAGTTGTACACATTTACTGGGAAGTAATGGAATTAGTAACAATAAAGTCTTCTTAGATTAAAAAATGAAAGACAGTCTGCACAAAATATTATGCACAATAAGAAATTGACTTTAGAGCAAATTCTTATATTTTCCTCATTTTTTACCAATTTATTATGCTTTGTTAACACATGTTACAGTAATTTAAATAAAAGAAAATGAAACAAGGTACGTGAATCGCATATTATGTGGTACATGTATACAAAAATTTCTTTATAATGAGAACCAAAAATGTAAATCAATTAAATCCTTGATGATTAAAATTTCCCAAGTTTGAAAATTTTTTGTTTTTCCCTGCCTTGGCACATTTAAATGTTTATTTTCTTGTATCGAATTTTTGAGATACAATTTTTGCATTAATAAAACCTTTCTTTGGAGATGATCTACAGACAGACAAAGATGACTCAGTAACTAGTTTTACAGCTCTTTCCACGACTTGTGTGTGACATGGGAACCTGGGAAAGTCAATTAACGGATTCTCCACAACAGTTGATTCTGAGGTTTTCATAATGAATTGTTTAATGGAATCATTGGAAATATACTTTGTCATTTTCCCCAGCAGCAAAAGTGCCGTTTCTTTTGAATAACTGGATCTATTATTTTTTTAAGATCAGTAATTGCAGTGTGAGTTAAGAAATAAACTTCCAGAGATGTTTAGAACCATTCGAGCATGAAGGTGTCAACTTAATGTTAACCACACAGTGTGCATAACTTTTACAATAAAGTTTAGCCAGAATATGACTGTACTTAAATCATTTATATTTTCTAATGAAGGAAGGTTATTTTCAATTGGTATAAAGGGTACCACAGAAAGCTCATGACAGCTTTGCAGATGCTTACCTAGCTCTCCTTTAAACTCATTGGGACCCTTAGTTTTCCCATCTAAAGAATAAAAAAGGTGGCGTAAAGGCAGTTCGTTACCATGGAATAAGCAAACTAACCATTGCAGTGATCTTTCTATTTTGTTTTCCAACAACGAAATCACACCATTATTGACTCCAGTATTTATAACTGTTCCATCACATCCAATCACGGCAAAATTCAAAAGTTGTTCGTTATCTCGGAAAAACTCAATCATGCTCTCTGCAATATTTTGTCCAGTACCATATCTTGGTGTTACATGGCCTAAAAACTTTGATTTTGGTTCTTCTATTAGCGAAACGTGCTCTTCTGTAGTAAGCATTTTATAAAACTTATTTCCTTTCTTTTCTTGAATAATTGTCTTGTCTTTCCTTTCATCGAAAAACAATCCCCTATTTTCGGTTATCAGACCCTGACTGTCTTGAATGCATTTTTCCCGGTTCTTTGATCTTTCTCGTCTAATTTTCACTCGATCGATTACTTTACTTTTGTCATCATTATTTATTAAACCTTAGTCCTGCAAAGTAGCGCTTGCTATTGCTGCAGCAGCTCTATCAGATATTCCTGTGCGATCACATATGGAGGCAACAGATGGCAGTTTAATACGCATTTGAAGCTATTTTTTAGATCTACAGTTAGTCTGAAAACCTGCAAAATTTGTTCTCTTTCTTGTAATGCGCTAAATTTGTCTTCATCACTAACAGTGAGCTTTTCTGTCACTTCCTCTTCTTCTTCCGTGCTGTCATCACTATCAGTAAACGTTGATATCATTGTGGTATTTTGTGAATTTTCTTGAGTAAATTTAAATTTCCTCTGTATTTCTTTACTTTTCCTTGCATCTTTCAATAACAAAGATTATTACCAATAACCATTTTCCTGGACGATCGTTGATCTCTTTCAAAAATTCCTGCTCTAAAAAAGGGACTTTCCTTTCTTTTTTACAACTACATTGTTGAAAGTCTAAACATTTGCAGGCAGCAATATCAAATAAGAGTTTAGCATGTTCTTTAAATGTAACAAGGTTTGAATTATGCTTTTCTGATTCTTTTCTTTTTATAGATCTTAACAAATTTCGGTACTTGTCATGATAAGCTTTTATCATTTGTAAAATTCGGGTATTAGAAACTACAGGGAATAGAAGCTTTTAACCATCTATTTTCAATTTTCTTAGCTAAAATATAAGATATTTCACTTACAGTTGGCTCATTCGATGATGTATCTGGTTTGAGGTTACGTCTTACAAGAAAATAGTACTTCATTACATCTTCATATGTTGGCAACATTTCTTCACATAAATCATTAAAACTTCCGAAAATAGAACATTCCACCATTTGTCTAGTGTTAACTTGTTTCGACAGGGCCATTTTGTTACACAATAGTAATAACAACGACATACACACTCTCAAAATATATACTGTATCACTTACATTGACTCTGAAGTCTGAACTCAGTGAATTCTGCTAGGGAACTAGCACTACAGACAGGCTAACGAATGCACAATTGCATATTGAACACAAAACGCACGCAGCGCCATCCTTTTAGTAAAAATATTTATTTTTGACATTTTTTTTTTATCCTCACCCTAAAATTAAAAGCCTAAAAAAAAAAATTTGTTCTATTAATAAAAAGGTCATAAAAAGTACGAACTTTTGTAATTGACGTTATAGTTAGAATTAAGAAACTAAGAGAAGGTTGAAATTAGAGCAAAACATTTCAAATTATGAAATGGTTATTGTTCCTGCTGGCACCTCAAGGCATGCTCGATTACCATAAATTTTATATTATGTTTCTTTCATTCAAAAGGGCACTTTTCCGCACCATTTAGAAATTAAAAAAAGAAAATAAAAATTTTCGTTTCCACCCTAGTGTACAACCCAAATCTCTATTGTATGACTATTCCTTACCACCAGGATTTGTTGCCCTTCCTCGTCGAGACCCACGTCTCAGCCTTTCCTCCCCATCTGAATCCACTTCCAACATTACCCCTAGCCACACAGAGACAAGTGTCTCAAAAAGACCATCCTTATATTTATAAAAACATAGTATGGCCACCTTCCTTCAATGGAATTGTCGTACCTGCTACTCTAATTTTGAAGAACTTGTTCAACTAATAAACATATGTACACCAAAGTACATATGTTTGCAGCAACTTCGATTAGGTCATCGCGACTTCTTCCAACCGTCGGAATATAAATCGCCGCTAACCTCCACAGAAAGAGGTGACAATGATAGGGAAGATGCAGGAATACTCATTCATAAATCTGTCCCCTATTCTCCAGTCACTCTTCAAACTAGAGTTCATGCAGTGGCAACACGAATTTCTCTGTCCACCCACCTTACTGTCTGCTCGATCTACTTGGTTCCGAGTAGTGAGTTTACCAAGGTCGACCTAGCTGATCTTTTTAAGCAGCTCCCTACTCCGGTTGTTATGCTAGGAGACTTCAACCTTCACCACCCCTTATGAGGCGACTATGTCATTGTCTAAATCCAAAATCCTTGTAGATCTAACACCCGTTTCCTTGGGATGCCTTAACACAGGGCTCCCTACATATGAACGTTTACATACACACATTTCTTCCTGTATTAATATATCCATTTGCTTCCATTCTCTTATGGATCGCTATACCTGGTCCCGCTTTGATTATTTATACGTCAGTGATCATTACCCAATAGTTATAAATGAACTTGTACCGAGACCAATGTTAATTAAAATCCAACTCCAGCTGGCGTTATGACCGAGCGGAGTGTGCTCCTTTTTATCAGGCCACAGCTATCACATTTTCTCCCTTCTGTAATCAGTTTCCGACTATTTATGATGCCTTTCACTTTTTCCAGCAAGTTGTCATCACAACAGCGGAAGCTTGCATTCCGTAATCTTCCACAGGTAGACGGTCGGTAACCACTTGATGGTCCCAAGAGTGCGTACAAGCTAACTGAGTGAAGAAGAAAC
>JABUQX010037159.1:0-7500 GCA_015478945.1 Trachelipus rathkii | reverse complement strand
TTCGGATCATCTTTTATGCTAATTGACATTTTTCTAATATCCGTTTAATATATACACAAAAAAAAGTCTCTCATTCGTTTATTCAATTCACGTATATTCTATTCGCATTCCACATACTCGGACACCAATGCGATAATTGCGAACAAAAACTGTGATAAATACATAAAAATTGAACAAGGAGTAAGAAGAATGATGAAGGGAATGTAGGTCAGGTCAGAAACACCTCCCGACCCGTACGAAATTAATACCAAATTGTCTGGTTGTCAACAGGGAAAATGATGGGACAGGTCACCATGGTCGACATTAAAAAAAAAAAAAAAAAAAAAAAAAAAAAAAAAAAAAACCTAAACTAACATAACCTAACCTAACGCCTGCGGACGGCTGTACAGGAATTTTTTTTGATGTCGTGTCGCCCATTTTCCCTATCGAGACAATTTTGGCTAGTCCCCACCCCCCCCCCCCCGTTACCCGTATGAAACAAATTTCGCATTAATGAAACACAAAGTATGCTTAAAAATCTCCATCCTATAATTTTGCCAACCCTTGCCACAACCCCCTTTTAACCAACCCCAACCTTCGCCCCTTTCCCCCCCCCCCCCCGAAAATTTTTCTACATCCTCAAAATAAGAAAGTCTTGTTTGTTTGTACGGACTGAGAAAAACATACTTAATTATTACCACCAGGTTAATTAATGAATTAGTATAATTTTGCTATTTACGATTAAGCGATTTTGAGCACCTTTTTTTTCTCTTGTTTTGGAAGAGAAAATAAATCTCCAGAGATTTCAAAACACGAAGTTAATAAGTGAGTGATTATCTGGAAATACGTAGTTGATTACCTTATTATATGTAAGAACGGAAAGACTCACTTTACAGGAACACGCACACACACACGTAACACACGACACAACAACACACACAACACACACACACACACACACACACCACACACGGATCTCGATTTGACTTCGTTTTAGTAAAAAATTTGGGCCAGTAACATATTACTTTCGGTCATTAGTGATAATGGTATATTAATAGAGAGAAAAATGAAAGCGAAAAATAAAGTAACAGAGATATGCAGAAATAAAAAGAGTAGGAGAGGAGTGATAGATAGATAGATAATAGAATAGAAATAGATAGATAGATTAGATAGATAGATAGATAGATAGATAGAATAGATAGTAGATAAGATAAAATAGTATGAAAATAGGTTAAATGAGACAGCACACACAAGTTTAATTGAGAATCCTTACTACTGATCTACAAACAAATAAAAATTGAAATAAATATTTTTATACAAGTGAAAGGGAGAAAAGAGTTTTTGTTACTGTGTTCGACATTATTTAGAGACACTATTAATTCTTAAATCATTAAGATGATGAAAGAACGAGATGGGAACAATGGCATCCTCATTGCTGTTTTGTTTGGGATTACTTCGATATTGTTTCCCATAACATTGCAAGGCGTACTTTGTACAAACGTAATTATTCTCGGAAAGAAAAAACGACATCTGAGTTAAGAAACCATCTAAGCAACAAAAACAATGATAATGTAGAAAGAAAAACTAGCAAAATAGGAAATGATCTCCAATATCATCTTTAAGAATAAAGCAGATTACTACTGAAACTTTTATAGAAATAAAAAGATATTTAGCACTAATAAAGATCGATAATAAATTTGCAGATGTAATGGCGATGCACTATCTTCTGTTTAATCATTTTGAAATTCTTGGCATTGTACTGCTAGTGAAAGTAGCAGTCAATTTCTACTCACTATGCCAAAGGAAATACCACAGATATATTGTTTGTGAGAAAATATGACTGCCTTAAAACTAAAGTTTCAGAATTAACAATCATCCAAGCTACTTTCTCCACCGACGAATGGTCAGATATTCAATCAGAAGTTTCTTTGTTCTCTATGACTAGTCATGCAGTAGACAATTATTTCAAGCAACAAAATTTTATGTTGTGCTCTGAACCACTCACTGAACGTCATGGTGAATATCTCAGTAACATATTTAATGGAATGTTGGCGAAGTGGAACCTATCTCTAGGTGATGTTCACTGTGTCACGAGAGATACTGATACCAATATAATGAATACGATTCTACATTCAAGTAGTAATGATGAAGATGATCAGCTGTCTGAGCAGGCATCAAAAATCGTCATGAAAAACCCTTTTCCCATGACGAAAACCCTCTTGCATGGTGGAGGAAGCCCGAGAAAACATATCCTGATCTTTCCACAATTAGCAAGGACTTACCTTGCTTGGCCGCCAGGAAGTGTTAGCCAGTGAAGGTCTCTTTAGTGGTGCTGGTCTGATCTATGATGAAAAATGTAGCAGATTAAATGCTCAGAGAGAGTTGAAAAATAATTATTTTTGAAGTAAAACCTTTCGAAAGTTTCCTTCAACTATTAATTATGCTATCAACTGTACAGTTGCTCTATTAAGTAATGAAGTGATTTTACTCAATCAAATGGGGGGGGGGAGGAGATTGGGCTCGTTTGAAGAGGATTAGCATGGGATTGCTTGTAGAGAACAGGACCTAATTCGAGCATCCTAGAAGAATAAGAAATTGAATGTTATTTTATGGGCAATATCTAGAATGGCTCAACTTCCTTCTACGAAGCAAATATTTCACAACTAGTTATAGAAATTAAAAATTACACCATTACTGGCAATACAATATATTCGCAATCGCATTCGCGAATATTAAGAAAAATTATTCGCATTCACATTCGCGAATATTATGAAAAATTATTCGCATTCACATTCGCGAATATTAAAAATATATATATGGTCGGATTTACATTCGAATTTGCGAGTATTGAAAAGAAGAACATATTCTGGGAATTCATCTCTAAGTTATATATATTATACTATACTATATATTAAGTATATATATATATATATATATATATATTATATATATACATATAGTATTATATATATATATATAATATTTATATATATATATATATATATATATATATATGTTATATATATATATATTATATATATATATAAATATATATATATTATTATATATATATATAGTGATATATATATATATATATATATAACAAAGGTGGGCATTAACGCGTTAAAGGCGTTAAATCCGTAATTTAACTCGTTAATTTTTCGTTAACTTTAACGCTTTCGTTATTTCGGAAAAGAAAGTAACGGAACTATTAAACGAACGTTAAAAATTTTCCCTTACAATCCCGTTAACCGTTAACTTAATTTGCGAGTTTATAAAAATATTTTCTAGTCAGATTTTAAATTGTATTTAACATCATTCGATTTCGATAAGAGATTAACGTTTTTTTTTTTTTTCAAAATTTCCTAAACGCTTCTTTCCTCAATGGCTCAAAAATGTGTTTATATTTACTCCGTTATTATCCAGTTTAGTAATGTTTAAACAGGGTTGGAAAAAGCCAGCAGGTTTTGGGGGAATGTGCTACGTGCTGACCCCGCCCTCGTTCAACTATATCTCTATGTCTTAAATTTACTAGCCACTTTCCCTCAGTGATGTGGAAGCAACGCACATGTCCACTATTCCGAAAAAAGAGGAAGGCCGCTCATGACCTTTCTAACTATCGCCGTATTTAGCTGACTCACTTGTGGTATTCTATATCTAAGATTCTTTGAAACCTTCTCAACGTCTCAGCTTCTATAGGACCTCTGGAAATCTCATTCTCTTTCCGATCCGCTAGTACGGGCTTTTGGTGTTCAAAGCTCTACTTGGCGATATACTTTCCCTATTTAACCGATTATGGTTTTCCGCTGCTTAGGAACTACTGGGGAGACTTGCGCGCTTGACATATCCAAAAGCATCTTGAGAGCGAGATATGGCACGGCAGTCATTTGATCCAAGCTCTCCTCCTTTTTCCTCCTCTCTTTGCTTACTTATGTCTAGCTTTCTTTCAAGTCCCTAAATCGGCAATGGTTGATGGAGCGACTTCTTCTTCTATTTTCTTTCAATAGTGGAGTTCCTCAGGGTTTCGTCTCATCTCATATTATATTCCTACTTTTCATTGATCTCACCTGCCAATCTAACTCTTATCCACTCACATGCGATGACTCGACCCCTTTCATTTCTTTCAACCTCCATTTCAATTTCTGCTCCCATCTTTACCTCTGGAATTGCCTCTCGTTCTTAACCTTTTCCGATTCTAGTTCTCGCTGCATAGATAGAATTGCGGGGAGTGGGGTCGTCTCAACTTTGTGAAATTCAATCTTTTTAAAACCCAAGCTTCTACAAATCTCCCTCTTCTAAAACACTTTCTAACTTTAATATCTCTTTTGACGGTTCTTGTCGTCTCTCCTGTGACAATATAAACATTCCTTGGCCTTAACATTAAAAAAAAAATTGTCATTTTGAAACCTCACATCACTACTGTTGCTGGGGCCTCAAAGAAACGTGGAGTTCTGTTTTAGACTGCGAGACTTTTTGTCCGCTTCTCAGTTTACTCCAAGCTATACGAAGGGTCTCAATTCCGGCTTGTACCAGACCATTACTGTTCTGCATATCTGGGGGCTCTGGTTTCACCCGGCTTTTGGACAGGATCGAGTCAAAAGCCAAAGGGCTTATACAAGTGTAATGTACTTTCCAGAGTTCACCTTGAAACCTCTAATCACTTTGACGGCACGCGATGTGTGGTGCTTATCTTCTTTTCTAGTAGGTATCGCAGCGTGCAGGTGTTCGAGAGAACTTTACCACTCGCGTTTACCACCACCTTTACGAACGCGCCTAGTTAGCACAAGGGGGTACGCTGTATCTGCGCCACGAGTCTATTGTGTAGATATTTGGTAACTCCCAGGTTAGTTTGGAGCTGCCGGGTGTGCCTTTTTCCTGTGCACCACCACTGTCTCGCTGGAAACGCTCTTCCATCTTCTGGTGTTTCCTGCTGAAGTATTTAATCGTCCCTCACTTTAAAGCCTGCGTCTATGTTCATCTTGCGTTAATTTGCCGGGGGCTAAGCGGCATGAAATGTTTGCGCGTGGAACATCCCTTCCTTAGGAATAGGGCGTCTGCCCCGTGAAGTGGTACGGTGATAACTGTTTAAAATAAAAAAAAAAAAAAAAAAAAAAAAAATACGTTAACTTCCGCTACATCTTTACCGATAAACACTTTAATAGATTAACGCCGTTTAAGTTTTTTTTTGTTAACGATTAAGAATTAACGAAGTTAACTTTCTCATTAACGGTGCCCACCTTCGTGTCATTATATTATATATATAATATTAATAGTGAGGTATATATATATAATAATATATATAATATATTATATATATAGATAGTATATATAGTATATAATAGATAGTATATATATATTGATATTATAATATAATATTTATACTATATATATAATTACTATTATATATAGATATAATTATATATATATATATATAATGATATATATATATATATATATAATATATATATATATATATATAATATATATATAAATATATAACTATTATATATCAGTGATATATATATATATATATAATATCATATTAGGTATATCATATATAGTATATATACAGGGCCGCTCAGCCGGCAAATGTTTTTCCGACTCCGGCTACAGCTTTTAAAAATTACCCGGCTCCGGCTCCAGCATTTTTAAATTATCTGGCTCCGGACTCCGGCTCCTGCTCCAGCATTTTCTAAATTGTCCGGCTTCATTTTAAAATTACACGCCTCCGGCTTCTGCTCCGGCTCCCGGCTCCGGCTTCTAGGTTATACAATTTCTTTCTCACTTTACACAATTGAATCATAGATTTTCTGTTACAAAATTTCTTTATGGTAGATGAAATGACATGACATTCTTTGTAGCTTAACTTAGAACTTAAAAAGCAAAAACATATTTTATAGAAAATAAAATTTTTGAGAAATACAAAAAAAATATTCACTTTCATCCTAAATTTAATAATTTCTCTTTGAACAAAAAAACTAACCTGTTCATTTACGTGAATATAATGATTATTTTCAAAAAGCTTATGTGAATTTCTGTATTTTTCTTCTTATTTTTTTTTTAAAAAACGAAAAAAGATTATATTACAGTTTCATCCTAAAAGTTTAAAAATAATTTCTCCTTGAACAGCCTGACCATATGTTTTATTACAAAGTGACTTTTTATCATTTAATATTATTATATATATATATAGATATAGTTATATATATATATACTATTATATACTATCATATATATACTATATATATATTATATATCAATATATATTAAATATATATCATATATTATATATATATATATATTATTATATATATATATACTATTTATTATACTATTATACTATATATATACTATCATATATATATATATATATATAAATATATATTATATATAATCATATATATATAATATATATATATATATATATAATTCACTTTCTTTCCGTTAAATTTTAAAATAATTTCGAACCTCTTCTGTTTTACGACCTCCGTCAATTTTGAATTTTTTTTATTGTTTTTTTTTTTCTTTAATATATTTTTCATTCTTATGCATTCTTAACAATCCAAATCTTAAGTGGTAACGAAGCATGATCTCAAAAATATTCTAGGGACCTTTTTCCGTTTACGGACTCCGTCAGGTTTAAATGTTTTATTTTTATTATTGCTATGTATATGATACTAACAATGAATTTTAAGTGGTAACGGACATGATTCAAAAGTCGAAATATTTTAAATTAATTTTTATAAAAAAGTATTTTTTTATTTATATCTTTGTTTTTTTATTTTTTCTGGTGTTTTTTTACTTAAAGGAATACCCAAGGGGTAAACCGCAAAAGATAGCAGGAGTCGGGGTCTTGATTTTTAAAAAATTATTTTAACAATATTTTCGAACATTTTTGAAGTCATGTTCCGTTACCACTGAAATTTCATTTTTTAGTATCATTAGTAGCACATATACTTAAAAAAAAAAAAAAAAAATCAAACTGACGGAGTCGATTAAAAAACAAAAATAGCGACCCATATTTTGTTCCATTTTCACTGCTGAGGCATATGCTATATTAAATTTATTAAAAAAAAAATTCAGTTTCTTAAAAATTAAACTTCTTCAATAAATCCTCCTTTAATGACGCCCTGTAGATCCGATTTTCATTATTTTTAAGCCAGAAATAAGCCTCAAAATTCACGTTGCCTGGGGATGCAAGCTGTAATTGTGTAAGGCCGCATCTTGCAACATTGTTAGGATAGAAATAGGGATGCGTACTTGTAACTGTTAACCATGATTTCCGGTCTCGATTTTCATATTTCATCTAATGCCTTACTTGGTATTCTATTTTGATTTCATCTCTACGAGGATTTTTAGATTGGGTCTGTTTTACTGGTAGATTTTCTTTTTTCAATCACTCTTCTGGAGCTTTCAAGTCTTTAGTCCCATTGTTTATCAAAATCTTTACTTCTTCATCTAACAGGAATACCACTAGGAGAGAGTTCCCTGGAAAACTGCTGATAACTACACTGACTCCGA
>JABUQX010037157.1:0-10000 GCA_015478945.1 Trachelipus rathkii | reverse complement strand
TAAGTCATACGACCAACGACTACGCGAATTAGATATACATTCTTTAGAAACAAGAAGATTGAGAGGAAAATTAATAGAAGTCTTCAAAATACTAAATAAATTTGACAATATCGATTACAGGCAATTCTTTAGATATGATTTTAACGATGTAACACGAAGTAATGGGCATAAACTTTGTCATAAACGATTTCAAACCAATATAGCAAAGAATTTCTTCACTTACGATGTAATTGAGAAGTGGAATAGTCTCTCTTATGAAATAGTGAACAGCAGCAACATCGATTTATTCAAGAAAAAGTTAGATAAACACTTTAAGGAAATTGGTCTGTGAACTTCAACTCAAACCGAATCTTACTTAATTAAAACGATAAAAGTACATCTTAAAAGAATTTGGGCGCCGAACTTATATTGAACAGTTTTAATGTTTACCCCTTAGAGGTAAATTTACCGCAAATGTTTACCGCTGTTCTAACGCTCTAAGTCGGTGGTCGCATTGATCACACTATCATCTTAATTTGTAATAACAGCTTTGATGTTCACCGCTTAGAAGGTTATTTCTAACGTTCTAAGCCGGTGACATCATCGATCACATTATCATAATATTTTGTATTAACAATTTTGATGTCCACCACTTAGAGGGTTATTTCTAACGTTCTAAGCAGGTGACCTCATCGATCACACTATCGTCTTAATTTGTAATAACAGTTTTGATGTTCACCACTTAGAGGGTTATTTCTAACATTCTAAGCCGGTGACATCATCGATCACACTACAATAATATTTTGCAATAACAGTTTTGGGGTTCACCGTTTGGAGGGTTAATTATAACGTTCTAAGCCGGTGACCTCATCTTCCCTCAGACTAGCCTTGAGTGGACTGTAAAGTCTTTGCTAGTCGGTGTTCTGTAGTTCTGTAGTTCTGTAGTTCTTCTTCTTCTTCTTCTTCTTCTTCTTCTTCTTCTTCTTCTTCTTCTTCTTCTTCTTCTTCTTCTTCTTCTTCTTCTTCTTCTTCTTCTTCTTCTTCTTTCTTCTTCTTCTTCTTCTTCTTCTTCTTCTTCTTCTTCTTCTTCTTCTTCTTCTTCTTCTTCTTTCTTCTTAGTCTTCTTGTTGTTGTTCTTCTTCTTCTTCTTCTTCTTCTGCCTTTAACATTACATTTAGGTAGCTATTTAAACATTTCTTTTCTTCTTCTTCATTCTTTAACTATTATTATTATTATTATGCTATCTTCTTCTTCTTCTTCTTCTTCTTCTTCTTCTTCTTCTTCTTCTTCTTCTTCTTCTTCTTCTTCTTCTTTATTACTTCTTCTTCTTCTTCTTCTTCTTCTTCTTCTTCTTACTATTATGCTTCTTCCTTTATTATTATTATTATTATTATTAGTATTATTATTATTATTTGTGTGTGTGTGTGTGTTGGTGTGTGTGTATTACACTAATTTACGATATTATTATTATTATTATTATTATTATTATTATTATTGGTATTATTATTATTATTGTTGTCATTATTATTATTTATTATTTATTATTGTTATTATTATTATTATTATTATTATTATTATTATTATTATTATTATTATTATTATTATTATTATTATTATTATTATTGTCAATATATTCTTATTCCCATGGATGTTCTTATTATTATTATTGTTATTGTTATTATTAATATTATTATTTTATTATGTGTGTGTGTGTGTGTGTGTGTGTGTGTGTGTGTGTGTGTGTGTGTCGTATTATTATTATTATTGTGTGTGTGTTATTATTATTATTATTATTATTATTCTTATTATTAGTATTATTCTGTTATTAATAGAAACATTTTGTTATTACAATTAGTTATTTTATTTATATATACATTCGACATTTTGCATGCGCAGTGTGTGTTTTCGACATTATTACCATATACTTCTTTATATTCTATATTTTTGCAATTTGCGTCATACATATTTATAAAATTCTTTTCTTCACATTAATCTATTTATACCTATAGTTTTCATATAAGATATATATTAGATAAGTGTTGTTATACTTACTATATTCATATATTTACTCATTATCTTTTCTAACATATATAACCTCTCCTTCTATATATATTTTGTTTATTATAATTTATATTCTATGCTGTTAATATTTATCTTAGCATTTTATTTTCATTTCCGTCGAGCACACTTTCATAGATAATGAAGAAAAATAAAACAATTAGATGAATTAAATATATCAAAAAATACATATACACACAATAGTATAGTGCCGAACTCTTTAAACTTTTGAAGTGCGCAATATGAAATCTCGGATTATTTCAATTTCTAATAGTATTTTAATGATATACAAAACAGACAATCCCTTTCTTGATCCTTTATAAGCTTATATATATATATATATATATATATATATATATATATATATACTCTATATATACTACTCGTCAAAAGTAACACATCACTGGCTCATATGATGTTAACGGGTTGTAGAAAAAAACCAGAAACTATGTAACTTTATTATGCAAATGATAAAGATAGTCGAGGGGTACTAGGAATCCTTTGGGAGCCTGAGAATGGGGTCCTGTATGTGGCCGATGACCTTCCTCCAACGTGCTACGTTATCGCGTTGAAGGGTTCGTGTGTGGATGGTGTTACTCAATAACGTGTATGGCCACCTCTGGCACGGATGACGGCTTGGCACCGTCGTGGCATGCTCTCAATGAGGTGCCGAATGTCCTCCACGGAAATCTAATCCAATAGGCGACGCACCGCCTGCTGCCGCGTCTGTAGGTTTCCTGGCTGTGGTTGCAGTTGTTGCAACCGCCGTTTCAACATGTCCTACACACATATTCAATTGGGTTTATGTTGGGACAGTATGCTGGCCAATCCAATGTCCTGATTTTGACCGTGGTTAGGTATTCGGTGACACATCTGGCCTTGTGTGCTCTTGCGTTGTCATGCATTAGGACGAATCCGTCACCGATGTAGGATGCATATGGCACGACATACGGGTCAAGGGTGTATGCGATGTACCGTGCGGCGGTTAGGGAACTGCCATTCAGGATGTGAAACTATGTACGACCCGTTAAAGATATGCCTCCCCAGACCATGAGAGATCCACCTCCAAATGGCAATACCTCCCGCATATTACATTGCGCGTACCTCTCATTAGGCCGTTGATAGACTCTGGATCTCCAATCGGAGCTGCAGAGACTTACTTTGGCCTCATCAGTAAACACCACATTCGTCCAATCTCCGACGGTTCATTGTAGGTGTACCCAGGTAAGTGCTATCGTGCCCGTAGATGCTCTCTATTGTGCATGGTCGGCCTCTATGTCCGCAAATTAAGATCCGCGAGGCATCGACGTATTATATTATCACTCACAAGGGTCTCATGTACCTCCTGCATCTGTATTTGAAGGCGTCTTGTTGTTATAGGTCTCTTACAGCCCACATACGCATATAACGGTCTTCAACGCTCGTCATGGAGCGTGGCTTGCCCTGACCCCGCCTCCCTGCTTGCTCCTGGGGGTCAGGGTACCGCTGCATGACTCGTACAATGGTTGTATGCGCTACACCAAACAGTCGACCGGGTTAACGGTACCCGTACCTCTACGCACGGAGGGTAGTAATCTTTACGCACTCATCACGTGTTAGTCTACGAGCAATCCCTTCCATGGTTGTAGCTGCTAAATTCACACCTGAATGGACGATTTACTCAACATGCCCCGCCATAACCTTCCCCCAATCATTAAAGCTGGAATTACGTGGTTTCTCATTTACCTTAACCACAGCGACGTCACACCCTATACACCCCCAACACTATCACAGCGCTGTATACTGTGTTTCTGATGGTATGTTATTTGAATAACAAAGTTACACAGCGTTCTGGTCCTTTCTGTAACCTGTTAACGTCATATGAGCCATTGGTGCGTTAATTTTGACGAGCAGTAAGTATACATATTAATATATATATATATATATATATTATATATATATATATATATTATATATATATATTATATATATATTATTAATATATATTTTTTATATATATATTAATCTTTATATATTATCTATATATATATACTTACTTATATTAATATATATATATATATATATTATATTATATATAAATATATATATTATTATTATATATATATATTATATATATATTTATATATTGGGGGAGTATTTTAGTGGATTATTAAATGAGGTGGGTGGGGGAGGGGAGGAAGATTTGCAAGAGGTGAGGATGGGGAGTGAATTGGGGGGGGAGGGGGAGGACTGAAATACAAATGGATGAAATTTATTGGGGCTTTGAATAAAGGGAAAAAAAGGGAAGTCCGCAGGTCTGGATGGGGTGAGAATGGAAATGTTACAGAGGGAGGATATAGGGTGGAGGAATGGTGTATATAGGTTTATAATATATAGTTGGAGGAGTGGTGAGAGGTACCACAGGATGGGAGGTATGGTTTGGTTTGGTTCCCTGTATAAGGGGAAAAGGGATGATAGGATGGAATGTTGGAATTATATGACGGTATATTGTCTTTTTAAGTGTGGTAGGGAAAGTGTATGGGAGAATACTGATTGAGAGAGTGAGAGGGTTAACGGAGGGAAGAATGGGGGAAAGAACAAGGAGGATTTAGGGAGGGAAAAGGGTGTGTGGACCAAGTGTTTACACTAAAGATGCTTGGGAGAAAAAGTATAGAGGAGGAAAGGAAAGTGTTCATGGGTGTTTTTTTAGATTTAGAGAAAAGAAAAGCATATGAATAGAGTGAATAGGGGATGGTGAATGTGTGGGATAGTGAGATGAGGTTAACAACAATATGTTGTGAGGAAATATGGATGGGGGGGTTAAATATTAGGTATAAAAGGCCGTAATTTCAGGGCCTTTATAGGAATAGTATAGAATGTGTGTGGAGAGTGTTAGGAGGGGAGAGTGAGATGTTGGGTGACGGTGGTGGAGGGACTGAGGCCCAGGGGTGTGTAATGTCGCCATGGCTATTCAATTTGTTTATGGAGAACGTGATGTGTATGCAGAGGAATGATGTAAAAAATACATTAATGATGAGGTGAGGCGGTGGTGTGGAATTGACAAAATGGTGTGAATGGAATGATATAAGAAGGAAGTGAAACTGATACTGATTGCGGATGAACACAAAATAACTGGATAACTGCCCTAGTGGGCGAAAGATATCGCGGAAGGAATTGAGATCCACACGGGTATCTTGAAGTGAGGACATGTTTGGATGAGAATGTGCGGACAAAAGTGGGTTAAAATAAATCCTGGTAAGAGTAAAGTGTTAGGGTTTGAGGAGGAGGAAAGAGAGGAGGGGGATGCGGTTAGCAGCGATTTTCAAAGTAGAGGGATGCATAATATCGGGGGGGTGAAGTTTGAAGAAGTAAAGATTTTAATACTTTAGGGATTGGATTTGGTAAGGGGGGAAGGATGAAGGAGGAGATAGAACATAGAGTAGGAGAAGAAGGAATGAGAGCTTGAGTGGTCTGATAGAAGTTATGGAAAGGGGGGATTTATCACAGAAAGTAAGATAAGTATGTTTGAAAAAATTTGTTTTCCAGCGGTACTATATGGGTGTGAAACATGGGTGTGAAACGTGGGCGGTTGGAAATGCCAGGTTCCAGGAGAAGTTGGAAGTATTTGAGATGAAGGGGTTTGAGGCGGTTTTGTGGGTGTTAGTAGAAGGGAAAGGATTAGGAAATTAGGAGGTGGTGAGGAGTAGAGATAGTGATTGGAGGAATTGGGGTTCGGTCGGGAAGAGCGGAGAAGTGGGATGTTATAAAATGGTATATATGGGCATCTGGTAGAATGGCAGGAACAGAGAGTGGTTAGTTGGAGAGTTTGGGGAGGCGGACGGGGTCGGGATAGGAAAGGGAGGAAGGGGGAGAGACCAAGAATGGAGGTGGATGAGGAATAAAAGGAGATGGGAGGAGGAGGGATGAGGAGGAAGAGGTAGGGTTTTGGCGAGGGATAGAGTGGGGTGGAGGAGGTGGGGGAGGGCGAGATGAGGGGAGTGTGAGTGGTGGAGAGCTGTGACGTACATACCCCGCTCAAGCGCAGGGGTGGAACAAACGTGTAGGCATAAATAAATTAAATAGTGACAAAAAAAAAAAAGAAATATATCTGTAGATATGAGAAGCTATATAATAAAAAGAAAGATTTTATATTATGAAATAGATAAATAATATTATTGAAATATATATATATATATATATATATTATATATGTATGTAAATGTATGTATGTATGTATGTATGTATGTATGTATGTATGTATGTATGTATGTATGTATGTATGTATGTATGTATGTATGTATGTATGTATGTATGTATGTATGTATGTATGTATGTATGTATATATTAATAGTGTAGATAATGATATTGCAAGATTAATGTATGATATCTTGTATGTATGTATGTATGTATGTATGTATGTATGTATGTATGTATGTATGTATGTATGTATGTATGTATGTGGACCTCGGATTTCGGCGTTATTTTCAATATCCGCATCCGCGGATACTGATGCCAATTTTTAGGCGGATAGTGGACACCATGAATTATTTATAACTAATATACCTAAGAAAGTAAATTTCTAAATCCAACTGTACAACTGACCATTTATTATTTAATTAAATATTAAACAAGGAAAAAAATAAAATATAAATTAATTAAATATATAAAATCAAGAAATAAATTTAAAAATAATTATGTAACCCTCAAAAAATAATAAAGAAAGAATTTAAAAAATATAGGTAAAAATAAACAATGAAATGAAAATAAAATAAAAAATAAAAAAATAAACACGTTATATTAAAAATTGAATTAAAAAGTTTAATTATAAAATGAAATAAAAATATATTAAATTAAATTGCCTTTAATTGCATGTTTTATTAAATAGAATTACAAAAAAAAAAAGATTATGTAATTATAGCCTTTTTGTTATTGGGGTGGTTGGGGGAAATTGGGGGTGGTTTGAGGAAGAGGTTGTTAGGTTGCACCTTTCTGGTACAAAAGATGTTGGAAACTGAAGCAGAATTGTTTTCATATGTTCTTAGTTCCTTTATTTTTTAGGGTATTTTTTTTTTTTTTTTTATTGTTATCATAGTTCACAAAGAACATTCCTAGCTTTTAATATCAGATCTTCAGTTCTGAGGAAGATTCTGAACTGTGGATCAACAAAGATGGCCGAAAAAAAATATTTTGTTTTCTGTTAACATTCTTTCCCTTCTTTCCATGGATTTTTTTTATCATTTGCTAAAATTGCTTCTCTATAAAAAAAAAAAAATTTCTTGTAAAGTATGGGTGTTTTAACAATTGAGGGGTTCGATTTCTTCCCACTAACTATCGGAGAGAGAGAAAGTTCAGGAGTAACGGCAGCCATCATACTAATATATTCTTTTAATTGCAGAAGCCATTCGAGCATAAGTACCTGTACTTCCTCATCTTTTATCTTGGCCTAAGATTGGCACTTTTCTAGCTTAGAATTTCCATTAATTTTGGGGTACGTGATGCTTTTGCAATTTGTCTCGCAGTGCTTATAAGATTAGCTGTATGAGTATTGCGGAGACCATCACACACTGCTAACTGTAAAGTATGAACTCCACACCTCATGTGTCAATGTTACCGTCATCGAAACAGTTTTTACGTAGTTTTATCAAGTTCATTCTGAAAACAACTATTACTTCTTCGTTTTGACATTCAATAAAATCAGCATCACATTTACAAGCCTCCTGTTCCTCATCCTCATCCTCATTGTTCTTATTTAATTTCAATCATACTGATCATGTTTGATGCGTTTTCCATAACTAAGCTAATTACTTGCCTCTTATTATTTCGAATTCCATTAAACCGTCAGTAACATGTCCTAGGATATATTCTGTGAAATGTTGCGTTTTCGTATCTCTTACTGCTAACGTTTTTGTAATATTGTTCTTATCTTCGTCAACATATCTAGTATTACTAGCAAAATAATTCAGCTTCCCTTTGTGCAAGGATCCATATTTAAATGTACGAATCGTCCCTTTAAGCAATATTTAAATTTATTTTTTTTGTTTATCCCCTTTCAACTAGAAATTTTACACGAAATTTATTTTCACCGGTCTAAAGAGGCTTCCAGCTTCGAAACATTGTCTCCGCCCAGTGCTTTAAATCCTGGTCTTGTAAAAAAGTTCAATGGGTCAGTATCTTTAACAACAATTATAATCAATTGTATTTTGAATTTTTCCCTTGACATAGACAGAACAAGTTTTTGACAATTGAAAGAAGTATCTACTTTAGTCTGAGATTTCGAAATTAAAGGTTTATCCTGATTCTTTTAAACAATTGCAGGAATGTCTGGATGAAAGTGTTTTAAATACCACATTAGCTTAAAGGATCCAGTAGATGTATTGTGACCCCCCCATGAGTAAACTGGTGGTTCGGTAAACTCTTTCATGCATGATCGAAATAACTGATTCCCATCAAACTCTGTTAGTATATACTATTTTCATAATGACAATTATGTAAGTTCTTCTATCTTCAGAGCGGGTAAAATAATCAAGTACATAAGGGATTTTCTAATTTGGTTTATCTGACATGATTTTTCTAATGGATATAATTAAAACTTTAATCAATTAAAATTTAGCAATAGAAGTATATTTAAAACTTATTCTTACTATTAAATTGTACTCATCTTTCAATTTGATCAAAAAATTACTGAAAAATGATTAAAATATAATATATAGTATATAGATTAATATATATATATATTATTATATTATATATATATATATAATATATTTATATATAATATATATATAATATTATATATATTATATTAATATATTATATATTTATAATATTATAATATATTAATATATATATAATTAATTTAATATAATATTATATAATTATATATATATATTTCGCGCTTAAATTAGCAAATACACAAAACTCAATGTCCCATAATATAAGAACTATTCTAGATTGTGAGAATGATACTATTCAAATTTTAATATATTTATATATATATATATATATATATATTATATATATATAATATATATTATATATATTATATATATATATTATATATAAATATATAGTATATAAATATATAATATATATTATTATTATATTATTAATTTAATATATATTATATAATAAGTATATATATATTTAATATATTATAATATAAATATAATATAATATATATACATATATATATATATATATATATAATAAATAATAATTAAAAATTAATTAATATTAATATAACAATATATAATATATAATATATATAGATATATATAATATATTAATTATATTATAATATATATATATTATATATATATATATATTAATATATATATAATATATTATTTATTGAAGAGATCATCTCCATATTCTTTATAGATAGTTATCTATTTAGTTTGGGATTATTGAGTGAGGGGGTTATTGTTGCATTAGCTAAGTTAATGCGGAATATATATATATATATATATATTAATAATATGTATATTATGGTATATTATATATATAAATATAATAATATAATTCATATAGTAGTATATATTATATATATAACTTAGATATATATATTATATATATTATTATATTTTCATTTTTTTCAGAAATTTGCTTATGTGTATTTATTATTCAATAACTAAAAAAGGTTTTATACTTCTATAGATAACTTTAATTGATAGTTTATATATTATATATAAATATATATATATATATATATATATGAGGTAGTAGCGTGGTTTATATATATATAATATATATATATATAATATATATATAGTATATATATATATATATATAATTATATTATAATATACATAAATATAACCTGTAGTATTAAAATTAATAATTACTTAATTTTGTACTTGCCGGAGCTGGAGCAGCGTCTTTTTTGCGGCTACCGACTACAAACCCCTAACATTTTAAAATTACTCGGCTCCGACTCCGGCTCCGGCTCCGGCTCTCAGGCACTTCAAAATTTCGGCTCCAACTC
>JABUQX010037156.1:25000-27618 GCA_015478945.1 Trachelipus rathkii | reverse complement strand
CATCTCTTGGGTGATGTTCTTGTAGCTCACTTTGCAGAAAGCTCCCTACTTCGTCTTGATATTTTAATAGGGTATGTTGAATTATCTGGTCCACAATTCCTACTTTGTACTGAGTCTGGTCTATATTAGACCAAGAGACCTGGAATCTCTTGAATATTTCTGGTTGAGGACCAGTGGTTAACCCCATTTTGCAATCGAAAAGTGCTTTTAGGATCACCTCCAAAATATGATGGCGACAGGCCAAATATAACAGGTCTTTTCCTAATGCTTTCTCCAGCAGAGTACAGGCTCCCTTACCATGACCCGTGTTTGACGGTGTAGTGTCGAAACACATTGCTATTACATTTTCCGCTAGCCCCCAGTCTTTTAAACTTTCAGCTACAGCTTTTGACTGGGAATATCCTGTACTATTCTCTAAAGCTGGTACCCCTAAAAGCTGCTCCTCTTCTCCATTGCTCACAAGAATGGCCAACCTCTCTACATTTTCTTTCTTGAGGATGTTTGGTAACATCTTACCATCCCAGTGTACAACTGTTCCCTCCAATTTCTTATTTTGAAATTTATTTTTTATTTTATCTGCTCTTTGTTGCCTGAATGAATTTCTACGTCTTCTAATAGTGCTGCGGCTCAGAATTATTTCTTCAGTGTTAACATCTAACGCCTCAGCTGTTGCAAATAATATTCGCATGGCGTTCCTGTCCAAAATGTTGCATCTGTCCAGTAACATGGATAGTTTTTCAGTGACAACTTGAGTTCCACTGCGTTGTCTTTTTCTTTTGGTGACAGAAGCACATGCCTCAACATCAGCCTGGTTTCCTGATTCCGGAAGATCTTCACTGTCCAAAACAGGAGAGTATAATGTGTCCATCGGTTCTTCTTCTGATAGTTCTGAATCAGAGCTCGAATAAAGCTCTATTTGTTCTTCATCTGTGGAAGAGAAGAGAGAAAAAAAATTAGTATTAAATGAGATAATCTTTTTTCGTTCATTCTGTGAAAGAGAGTTGAACTTCGTCACAGACAAAAGATGAGTATTTGAGTAATAATAATAATGAAAAATTATTTAAAAATAAAAAAAAATAATTACGTTTTCTTGGGTTTGCTGTAGTAGATTGTTCTTTTCTCTTAGCTTCCTCCAATCTGGCTTTCCTGTCAGCTTTCCTTTCTTCAAGCCTTGCCAACTTTAAATCAACACCAGCCATGCAGCCTGGACGTCCTTTCTGTCGTTGTAATTCGAGAAATTGAATATCTTCTGTTTTAGTCATTTGTGATACAGCATCTGCAGCAGCAATGTCAAATAGATCTTCTAGCTTAGATTTAAATGCAAGTTCACGTTCTTCTTGAATTTTGGATTTCCGTGAAGAGCTCTTTTGTATATTTGACCATTCTTTATACAATTTTTCCACTTTATTGATGGCATGTTTAGCCATTTGAGTTGGTATTTTAGCTTTCGCCCAGAATAATGTGACCTCTCTTAAGGTTAGGTTCGCAGCTTCTCTGAAGTTCAAACCAACTTGACGCATATTGTAAAATATTAACTTCAAAACTTGGCCATTTGATGGAAGTTTACTTCCTGTTATTTGATGAGAAGGATATCCAACTAAATAAATTTTGGTTTGGTCACGAACACGAACACCGGTTGAAGTGGACGGGGACGCCATACCTATAAAAAAAAATAAATAAAATAAATATTCATAATAATACAAATTAAAAATCTGTTGGAAATTAATAAACTGGGTAACAATCTGAAAATACAATGCAAATTATTTTCATACACTTTCGGATTGAAATCTTGGTAATAATAAAAAACAAAAACCACAAAAAACAGATGCCTTATTTAGCCTACATGACCTGAAATAGACCTGACATTTCAGGTATATCTGCTGAACTATAATACCTAGAGCAAAAAGTAGGTGCTCACTTTAAAGCTAATATTATCAGCTTTAAAATGAGCCCTTATTTTCCTTCCTCCCTATTACGGTTGTCCAGCAAACGCTAAAAATGTGCAAATTTTGGTCAAAAAATGCAATTTTCCCAAACTTTAGGCCAAATGCGGGACGGGTTAACCACCTTCGATCGAGCTGAAACTTTTAGGGGATCCTTGTTTTACTAATGTGCACACTTTTGGCAATGACCCGATAGAAACGTCAAAAATAATTTTTTTACTATATAAGCTTGGACCGGTCTAATATATATATATATATATATATATATATATATATATATATATATATATATATATATATATATATATATATTTTTTTATATATATATATATATATATATATATATATATATATATATATATATATATATATATATATATATAAATATATATATATATATATATATATATATATATATATATATATATATATATATATATATATATATATATATATATATATATATATATATATATATATATATATATATATATATATATGTAAAGGAATAGTAATAATAGATATAAAATAGATATTTAGATCGAGAAGGAGAGTGAGAATGTCTATAAAAAGGAAAGTGAGATAGAGAAACTGTGAAGGATGAAATAAGAGAGAGAAGAGAAAGAGAGAGAGAGAGAGAGAGAGAGAGAGAGAGAGAACAAAGCATACTTGTAT
>JABUQX010037156.1:0-15000 GCA_015478945.1 Trachelipus rathkii | reverse complement strand
TCACAAAAAGTTGCATTTGCTTTTTTTTTAATCAAAATTGCCTGAAAATTAAGAATTTTATGTCCATTTTTAGGTGGGAGCTAAAATGGGTGTGCTGCTGAGCAAATATTGGAACCTTGCCTTTAAATACAAATAATTTTAATTACGAGAATGTTAATATTTTTTTTTCTTGCTTTTTAAATGCAATAAATAATTCTGTTTCATCTGTAAATGTCGTTTAAAATTTTAGATTAAGTTTTAGTTTTATTTTTAAAATTTTTAATTTTTAGTTTATTTAATTTTTAAATTATTAGATTTGTTGTAGGGTTTTTGCTATTGTGTTCCTTTTTAGATAATAAAATAAAGTATTTTTAAGTTTTAATACAAAACATTTGCATATTAGTTTGTGTGTGTTTGATAACTGGTTAGTGCTAGTTCGTGCAAACTAATTTATTCACTAATATTTATTGTTACCTCTTTATCTATTTACCTATTTTCAGTTATCAAAGATTGTCTAGCACTAATTAGTTTTAAATATTGTATGATATTGGTAATTATTGTGTACGAGAGCTTGTGGGTGATAGTTCGCGTGGGTGGCTGATCGAATGACGTGTGAGTGTAGATGTAGGGGTGGGTGTAGGTGGTGGGGGGTTCTCTATTGATTTTGTTAACTTACGTGGTCTGGATGCTAATCATGAATCTGTGGAATATCACCTATCTTACCCTCAACCTAACATTTTATTACTGTCTGAGACCCAGCTACCCAGAGATTCCCTCTTAAACAAATTTATTTAATATTCCCTCTCAAATAAACTTCATTTCCTTATTTTAGGATTTCATTGGAAAGAATCATGAAAAAAACATATACCCTACAGGCCTTCCGGGACTTACCCCGCTTTATTGCTACCACCCCGGGAATGTTAAGTTATTTTTAGAGTTCCCTCCAAAGAAGATACCTCTAAACCCCTCCCCCTAAATACCGTAGGGAGTCCAAAGATTATTACATGAAATGATTTAGAATGAATGGCTAAGTGTTTTTGTCAACTATAGATTACTTGTTATTAAAACACTTAAAAACCCCGATTATACCTAAGCTTCCGACCTACGCTTTATTGCTACACCGCCAAAAATGTAGTAATTAGAAGTCTTTCAAAAAGAAATAAACCCTTCCAACACCTGGGCCTTATTACCTAAGAGTTTCAATCTTATTTACATGAAAGTGATTTAGTATGAATGCTAATTTTTTCAACTTTAGATTCTTGTATATAAACCAACTTAATATATAAGGACCTTTCGAGCAGCACTCACATATCACATAACAACAACTCGACACAAACCATCGTTCCAAAAGTGTACTCGTCTCAGCCGACAAACCACACCCATCTACCGCATACCCACCTATTCAACATCAATAGTCAAACATTCTCTCCCACAGCCCAACAATCGATCACACATCTAAAAACCTCGTCACCCCCAGAATGGGTGTCACACTACCGAACCAAGTATATAATTTACAGGGCTATAAAAATACACGGGAGTTTCCACTAGAAACAACCTAAATACTTATTCAATGAAAAAAATACCTCAAACACCCCTGCCTATATTACCTAGGAGCCCACAAAATTAATTACATGAAAGTGATAGTATGAATGTTAATAAATTTTTTTCCCAAACTTTAGGATTTCTTTTTATAAACAACTTTAAATACCGATATATCCTAAGCTTGACCTACGCTTATGCTAAGAGCAAGAATTGGTAAGTATTAGAGTTCTTTCAGAAATTGAATGATACCTCCCAAGTGATACCATGTTCCGCTGCCTATAGTTATTACCTAGGAGTCCCAGTTGTATATTATACTATGAATTTAAGTATATTTAGTATGAATGCCAATTTTTTTCCAACTTTAAGATTTCTTTTGCTTTTAACACCCACTTATAAACCCGATATATTCCTTTGGAGGCTCGGAACTACGCGGTGTATTGCTATACACTCCAGAATGGTAAAGTATTTTAGAGTTCCTTCCAAATAGAAGATACCCCTTCAAAACACCCTGCCTAAAATTACCCCTAGGGGAGTCCCCAATTATTACATGGAAGTGATGTGTTATATGAATGCTAACTTTTTCAACTTTAGATTTTCTTTTTAATAACCACCTTAAAAACGATATAACCTAAAAGCCTCGACTTACCGCTTTATGCCTACACCAGAAATGTAAAAAAGTATTTTATAGAGTTCTCAAAGAAGATACCTCAACACCTGGCCTTAAATGAAATCCCTAGGGAGTCCCCAATTATTACATGAAAAGTGATTTATTTGAATGCTATTTTTTTCAAATATAGATTTCTTTTTTGCTGGTAAACACTAAAAACGAATATACCTACTTCGACTACCCGCCTTTATGGCTCACCAAAAGTAGTATTTTAGAGTCTTTCAAGAAAAAGATTGAGGTACCCTCAAAGGACGCCTGCCCTTATAAAATTACAGGAGTTCACAATATATTACATGGGGGAAAGTGAATTTAGTATGAATGCTAATTTTTTTTTTCAAACCTCTCTTGTTTTTCTTTAAAAACAACTTAACGGAAATAAAACAAAAGGAGAGGTCGATTATTTTGCTAACACCCCAAAGTTAAATTATTTTAGACTTACTTTCAAAGAAAAAGAAACTTTTCAATAAAAACCAGCTGCCCTAAAATTACCAAAAGACCATAAAAATTATTTAATCATATAGGGGGTTGATTATAAAATGGCTAATTTTTTTTAACTTCTTATTTTAAATATATAACTCTTAAAACAATATACCTAAGGCCTTGGGGAAACTACGGGCCTTTATTGTGGCAGAGGCCAGAATTGTAAAGTATTTAGAGGTTCTTTCAAATTAAGATTACCTCAAAAGCACCCTGCCCTAAATTATCCAGGAAATCCCAAATATACAATGAAAGTATTTTTAGTTATGAATGGCTTTATTTTCTTCAACTTAACATGCTTGGTTAATTAACAACTTAAAAACCCGGCGAGTTGCTTATACCCCTAAGCCTCCTGGAAAACTACGGCTTTATTGGCTACAACCCCAGAATGTAGTATTTAGAGTTCTTCAGAAGAAAGATATAACCAATATTATAGGTTTGCGTATAAATAACCTAGGAAGGCCCAAATTATTTACATGAAAGTGATTTAGTAATGGAATGCTAATTTTGTGTCACTTTAGATATTCCTTTGGTTATAGGGCCCACTAAAACATTATATACACCTAGCTCCGGAACTACGGGCCAAACTTGATTGTGCTACCCCAGAAGTGTATAAGGTATTTTTAGAGTTTTCTAACAGGAAGGAAGAATGTTGACCTGTACAAAAAGGCTCCTAACTGCAGGCCTCAGAGATTAACCGCAGGAGGTCCCATAGATATTAGAATCCAACAGAACAACCAACAAATATGGAGAAGCGAAGAAAATAAGCCTTTTGAGCCAAAATGCCTTGAGAGGAACGACAAGAGAGGTCATGAGGCTAATTTTCCAATTTTACCATAGGGTTGCCTATATGTTTAAAAATAATTAGAAAGGATCCAACAGCCTTTTCTAATGAACACCCCTCGAATATGACAGATACCAATAGACCAAAGCTAATTCTGTGAAGTAACTTACTTGCTTTATTTAATTTTTGGGCGATAACCACCCAATGGGGTGATTGATGTTTAATGATGTCCGAAGTTTTGAATTGCGTATGTATAGAGTTGTTCGTTTGCAAATGTAATGAGGGTAGAAAGCCAAATGAGTAAATTATTTGCACCTCTATGCCTAAATATGACCAGGAGAGTACGGTCTTGCCCTGCAAAAAATAAGTATAAAGATATAGTGCCTAGGGTGAGTGGCACCACTAAAAATATTTAATATACTTATTGTTGTGAGTGGGCATATATACTGGATTATCTTGAGTTAACTTTGATATTTTGGCTTAAATCTGTTATTTTTCATGTAATTCTAAATAATTGTATTATTGAGTTACCAAGCCTTAGTTGGTTTTATTAATCAGCCCATCTTAGATATTTGGATCTCGTTTTATGGTGCAACACTTTCGATATTTGCCCAATTGCCCTTTGGACGTCTACGTAACCTTACCTAATTCGGCATGTTTATTGTCACATCCTCCCAGAACATAAGTTAATGAAATAAAAAAACACGCGAATAACGCCCATAAGCTTATTTTTAATAAAAAGCTTTTGTGCATATAGAGATGTGTGTCTTAACATCTCAAAAAACTTCGAATACAGCACACAAATGTCTTATAAATACCTCGAAACGAAATCTTTATCTTAACATCACAAAAAGCATGTAAAGATCCCACAAACGTCTCATAGTAACCTCAAAACGATATATTTTTCTTAACGTCCGAAATAGAATAAGAAGAATTCTTAATAATAACCCTTATATGGAGATGGTCCATTAAATTAATCAACATAGGTTTTATATAGACTAATACAATATGTAATTTAATTATAAGATTATTTCCTATAGCTATTATTAATATATTAAAATATTTTATATACTATATATTTATTTAATGTTTATATGATTCATTAACTTTGGTAAGTTTAATAAAGATTACAGATATTTAATACGAGAGTATATCCTTGATTAGGGCCCGCTGCCACAACTTAACGGAGTGATGGTGTTTATCATCAGGTATAAAAAAAATAAATATTATATATATTAATATAAATGAAATTAAGATAGTTATATTAATAAAATTGTAAACAATATTTGTAATATACTTAGTTATATATATGATATAGCTTTATATATCCGGTAAAAGTATCTAACTACGCCTAATTTATAATATATTAAATGCTTATATAATATACCACCTAACTACATAACCTCTATCACCCATAGGAATAAATGTTAAATATATAATGTAGTTATATTATTATTATTAGTATATATAAAGTTTTTCCCATAAACTTTTAAGAATGATATGTGATATAATATTATATGATAATAAAGAACTAGATTACTTTTTATCGTATCGAAGATCACTTTATGATTATGGTACAATATATACCATTGCCAGTATAAACTACTATTAATTATGTATTAATAAGCTTAATAAATTAAAACTATTACCACATAAAGTTGACCTTTTTACCTTTGTCGCGCCCCCTCTTCACATCTAAGCAGAGGCCTTCTTCAGAATAGCAACTTTAATAGAACTATATAATCAATAAAAATTAATTATTTCAGAATCATTTTGATCTGGAAAAAGCTAATACAAATTTTGTAAATAAGATTCCATGTCGTCTCTTTCTTGTATATCCCTGAAACATCTGGCTAATATCAGAAGAGGCATTTATAAGAATTTTGAACAAAGTATAGCGTGTCCTGTTCCCCACGGGCCGTGTTGAATAATCTAAATTATATATAAATAAAGTAAAAGATTATTTCCCTATATTTATTTCTTTATCTTTTATCTGGTTACAAATAATGGGGAAGCTCTTAATATTAATTTATATGATTGTTGTCGGATCTGTTTGATAATTTCATCATCGCTTGATGATTTGTGGAATTCCATATTAAGTAAAACTCCACTGCCTCTTATGTTGATACATTCGAGGAAATACATGATTTCCAACCAATATAAATACTGAGATTACGATGACATTTTGGTATTTTATAAAATTACATTGGTAAGCGCTATATAAAGATTAGTGATTACTCTTAGGCCCCGCGGTGAGAATATCTCTTTTTTACCGGAAGGAATTGCTCTTCTTTTATTTAAATAGTGCAAATATTTATTTGACGGAATGCTTTATTTAACACTTAAAGTCGCTCTCCACATTTATAGAGGTCCGGAGATAAGTTGTGTAATTGTGAGGTCTATAGAAGAATAGGATATTATTTAGAAAATTTAGTGATTTCATTGAGTTATATATGCAGTCCGCTCTTATAAATAAAATAGAGGGAAAATAGTTTTAAATAATGTAGAAATCGGAGAAAGGAATTATTGTTCTGTGAAAGAAGTGGGGGTGGAAGATTTAAAGGCTACCACGTCTATAAGGAAGACGCAGCTCTGCCCATTTAGGTGAAGGAGTGAGTTCGAAAACCCAGTGTAGTAATCACTAAAGAAGGGGCCCTTAATTATCTGTAAATCGAGTAAAAGTAAATTTATAAAGTGTATCCGAAAGAAATTTTAGAGTGGTACAAGAACCCAACACTTGGAGGATTAGAAGGAGATGTTGACCCATTATGTAACTCATAAGTCTGAAAATAGAGCGAAGATGAAGTTAGTTAATGAAAGTCTATGGATAGATCCATTTATTATGTTGATCATGTTTTTTGGACAAGAACAAAAGAACATCATCAACATATCTATAACATGTAATATGAGAAGGAGTTTATAGAAGAGAACATAAATAATAAATCTGAGCAGTTCTCCATACAATATATAAATAAGTTATAAATATTCACCAATAACGCATTCATACCTTTGAATATATTTGTAAGTTAAGTTGATAAAGAAGAAATATTAAAATCAAAAAAGGCCGCATATTTGTGGTTATTACGTAAGAATTAGTTTTTTAAAGCAATAAAGAGATTTAATAGTAAAAAGTTAAGTTTCTGAAATAGGAAATACCTATCTATAAAAAAGGTCGACAAGTAAACCGCATGAACGGGAACCAGACGTAAACATTATACGTAACTTATTAACCCCTTAAAAAATTTCAACCCTTTGTAACATAGTTTTAATTCATCTCACTGATTATTAACATATACATCCAAATGTGGAAGTATCATAGATTTATAATGCCCTAACACGGGGGGACTTTATAATTCCAAATACCTACCTTACGGTCTATTATATAATTATAAATATTGTTATAAATAACAATAATAATATATACATAAGATAATATTTATTATAGTTAATATAAGTATAATTAATATTATTTAATAAAGTATATATAATATATTTCTTTAAAACAATAAAGTATATAATATAATATAGTATATAGAATAGGATAGAATTATATATGAGGACCTTCCACTTATTTCGCCAATCCAGTTATCATATTTTCTGAAAAAATTCTAAGTTTCAAAAAATTTCTAAGCTTCAGAAAAGTACAAGGTTAGCTAGAGTTTTATTAGGAAACAACTTTTTTAGTGCATAGGGCTTCGGAATTATCCCCAGAATGTATGCACTAAAGAATTTTTATAAAAACTTAACTTAACTTAACTTTTTTCTGAACTTAGAAATTTATTTGACACTTCCTTTAGAAAAAATTGTTTTCAGGAAAGAGTGTGATTTTAGTGAGTCGGTATGTTTTGGTTTACCTATATATATAAATTATTATATTTAACATATTATATATTATATGTAATATATAATATATATATATATTATTATTATATATATAAAATAATGATATTATTTAATGTTTAACAAATATGAAATTGATGACTAATAAATATAATTTATTTATTATTTTATATCCTATATACATACTCGGGATGGTTAGCCAATAGCCTCGTTAATTGCTAGACAGAGACCATCCGACTTCATAATATATATTTAATATAATATATATATTTATGTATATATATTATATATAATATATATTATATATATATAAAACTATTCTACTATTTAATATAAATATATTATATATATATATATAAATATATATACCACTAGATATATATATATATATATATATTATATATAATTATATATAACCTAATCTTAAAATAGGGGTATACTATACTTATAGCGGACCGTTTTACTTCTTATTCACCCAGCTTGCCCCGTCAGTTTTTTTTGAAATTTTTTTTCTTTTACTCTTTTTTTCTCTTACAAGTGATAATTTACTAGTTATATTTTTTAATATATTGATAGTATATTTAAGTGGTAACGAACTTAATTGATTTATAAATTTATTTAGGAAAACCATTTTAGTTATTTGATCTCATACTCTTTCCAAACGTCAAGAAATTTAATTTTATTTATTTTTTAACTAAAGGAAAAATACCCAAGGGTAAAAACCGCCTCAATCAAACTAGACAAGGAGTCAGAACAACCTGCCCTGGTCTTCTCGCCTTAACCACGGGGACGACAGTTACCGGTTAAGAAGCTATTTGCCCCCGGTCCAACCGGGATTCCTCGGTCTCCCTCATGGAACCCCCTCGCTCTTTTGTATTTGGGATGTCATCGTATGGGTCCTCCCCCCTCCACTCTACGGGGTTGGAAAACGTCCCCCCTCGTTCCCCGTCAACTCGGAAGGCCCCCTATTATATTTTTTTTTTTACATACTTGTAAGTATACTTATAGTATGACGCTGATATCCAAATATAATTGCGTTATTCTGTACGTAGTAGTCGTACTTTTCGAGATAATTTTTTATTTATGAAAACCATTATTAATTATGATTTTTTTATGTTATTTTCATTTTTTGTTTAATAACTTTTAGTACAGTATCAAGGAAAAGTGAAGTCAATTTGTTTTTCTGTAATGAATGTAGTTGTACTTTTCGATGATATTTTATTAATAATAATTATTGTATAAAACATAAATGTTGATTTTTTTAAAATTTATTAAAAAATATTTCGAAAACTATTTGAATCATGATCCCGTATTACCACTGCGAAAATTTCATTGTACTATATGTTTTTGTATATCATATAGTACACACTTATTCAAAAAAAACCAACAAAAAATATTCAAAAACTGACGGATGTCGTATAAAAACAGTAAAAGGCACCTAAGGCTTGCCTATATATAAATATAATATAAATATATATAATAATATATATATAATATATATATATATAATAACTTACTCGTCAAATATTAAATTTATAACTACCTTTACATTCTCATTAGAAATATTGAAATTATTAGCATCAAAATTTATTTATATTACATATTATTTATATTAAGTATAGTAATATAGTATAAATAACAGCGTTCTCCAGAAAACGGAAAATTTATAAATAAAAAATAAATAATAGAAAACTCTTATTTAGTAACACACCTCGCTGCGTTCCAAGCTTCCCATTAAAGGGAAGGGAAATGGACACCGACTACACGTTAATACTGATCTGATACATTGTCTTTATTTTATACAACACTTATATAATTATATATTTTACAATATTATAGTTAGTAATAATATTTGTCCATATAATATATAATATATATATATATATGACTAGTATATATAATATATATACATATATAAATTATAATTATTTATTATTATATATTAATAAGCAGTTGAATAATACTCAGGTTCTTTACGCCAACTTTTTAGGGTAAGGGCCGGGGTTGATAGGGCCAATATAACGATATTGAAAAATTGGTCGTCAACTTTCAAAAGGTGCGGACCAGTATATGTATGCCGAGATTGATTTGGGCTCAATCCCCCAGTACTTCGATGTTACATCCGCGATCGTTCTGCAAGCCAGACATTTCCTCTCATCTCGCCAACGTCGCGCCCTCGACATCCTGTCATTGCCGCACGGCACCTGCCCTCTATACCTATCTGCTCCCGTTGAATCTTTCATTGCGGTGAGTTTCCCTTAATCGGACGCTAACGGAGTTATCCCGATTCTATACGGTATAACATATGGATTTGCCCGAAATCCGAATTTTTTGGCCTTATAAATGCGTTGATATAAATTTACTTTTTTTTAATTTGTCTTTATTTTTAATTAACACTTAAAACGGCTATACCTAAGCGGGCTCGACCCGGCTTTCATTGGGCTTAACACCCAGAAATGTAAGGTATTTTAAGTTCTTTTCAAAGAAGATACCTCCAAAACCACTGGCCTAAATTACCTAGGAGTCCCAATAATATTACATGAAAGTGATTTAGTATGAATGCAATTTTTTTCAACTTTAGGATTATTTTGTTAAAACTTAAAAATACCGATTATACCTAAGGCTTCCGGAACTAACGGCTTTTATTTGCTTAACACCAGATGTAAGTATTTTAGAGTTCTTCAAAGATTATTATATATTATCATTATCATCAATCATCAACATCATCCATTATTATTATTATGATTAATTATTATTATTTCATTTTCAATATTATTCATTATTATTATAATATTATTCATCTATCTCATGATCTCATATATTCATTTCTATTATTATTCAATGATCCTTTTTAGTTTTTCATTTAATTTTTATTTTATTATTAAAAATATGGATTTTTTATTTATAATTATTTTTTAGTTTATCCTAAAGTGATATATAGTAGTATAGTAAATCCAAATAATTTAATATATTATTACACTATATATAATTATTCATATATATATATGATATAATATATAAGGTTATATATATTAAAGATATATATAATATATATATTATAAGATATATGGAATATTATAATAATATAGAGAGAGGAGAGACGATCGAGAAAGAAAAGAAGAGAGAGAGAGAGAGAGAGAGAGAGAATAAAGAAAGAAGAATTAAAGAAAAGTATTTAAGTGTATAAAAACCAAAAGGGACTAAGATATAAGTAAGAAAAGAAAAGGAATTAAGGATCAGACTGACAAGAGATTTTGAGAGTAAAGATTAAAGACCAAAGAACTTTTAAAGAAAAAGAAAGAAAGAAACGGAGAAATTCAAGAAAAGACAAAGAAAGAACATAGAGAGGAGCTAGTAAGAAAAATGATACTGGAGAAAAGGAAGAAACTGAAAGAAAGAAGAATAGATAGAAGAAGAAGAAAAGCCCGCATGATGTGTAATAAACATGTAGTTAGTATTCCTTGATTCATTAAGCCCGCGCCTTGTTTATTTTCCCCTAAATTTAGGGCGTGTTTTAGTTATTCGTCAACTTTTGTACCCCATGTAGATGGTGATGAGCATTTGGCATTGATGTCGTAGTTACGTCTTCCAAGGGTTATGGATACTCCTCGCCCGCGTAAGTAGGAAATATTGGCCGGGATGAATCAAAATTTTAAGAAAAGAGGCCAGTGGTCTGAGTTACTCATGTAAGCTGGGTAGCTCTGTAGTCTGGAGCCGGAGTCAGAGAAGAAGAAAGTTATGCATAATATGTGTGCCGATAAGAAAATTAATAAGAGAAGAAGATGGGAAAGTTATGAGGTGTACAAGAAGAAGTCTAATGTGCCGGAGCATGAACGCTTCCCTCGGTTGCAGGAGAGCAGGGGACCAGTGTGGTGCCTGAGTTAGCATATATTTACGCTTAACAAAACAATTTGATGACAATGTCATATTGTTAGAATGGACGATAGAAATCCGAATTCTGAGGCGTTTCACAGTTTCGAGCAGCCCCTGCAGCCACCCATCTGAAATGCCGGTCCGAGAAGAAAAAAAACACAACTATTCTCTTCCTCCGTTATGGAAGTCGGACTCTCGTCGCTTACACGTGAACGGAAATAAAAATAAACTATCAGATAATTAGATTTTCTGTTTTATATTAAACGTATTGCAGTTTACTTGCCATATTGTATTACACTATCTCAGATTACACAACACAACTCTACAACGAAACATGAGCCAGAGACGACGGTTACCAACAACAACAATCTATCCCACCATTACCCAAATCACTCATATCTCAATGCTATTCTTCGCATTGTGTAATAAGGCGTCCTAATTAGAACTCCAACCCACCCCGGCATGGACAAAGGTGCAAGCACTTCGACTGGTTGCGCTATGGTAGCAGGGCTCCCTTACGGGTATCGGACTTTCAAATCCTTAGCATCATTATACCATTTGATAGAAACCATAATTTAATACTTTCCCTGACTAATGTTCCTAATCTCTGGATTGAGTTACGTTTTCTCGATCCTGGGATTGGAGTTATAGAGTTAGATGTAATAAGTTGATTTAGTATTATATTCGGGTTAGTTGGAATCGTGATATATAATAGTATATATATATAAATATAATAATAATATTTATTATATTATATATTATATATATATATCGTCCATAATATTATGAACTTACACTCTCTTTAAAAGGAAAGTTAACTCTGATAAATGATTTCCGAGGATATGAACGATGCAAATGAATTAAAGGACTTATGCCCGTGTCAAGGCATTCGCAGGCGCGAGAGTTCAGATACAACTTTATTTTCATAATTTAAAGGATATCCCATGAGTTAAGATCTGAGCAAAATATGAAAAAGTCAGGGTCTCACGAACCATCAGCGGACGACGGACGGAGGGGTACTTCGCTCCAGCCCCCCCTGTCCCCCGTCGCACGACCCCTCTTTAAAGAAAAAAAGTTCTTTTTTTTTAATAGTTGAAAAAAAAAGTTAAACACATAAAAACATGATAATAAACAGAACGAATCTTGTGGTAAGTCTTACTCCGCTCTTTTCTGTTGGCGTGTTTTAAGCGTAGACACGACGCCGACCCACCGCAGGCGACTGCAGGAAAGAGGCCGTTCCCCGGCCCGAAATTTTCGAGATAATCCATTGGTCTTTTTTTTATAACTCCTTTTTTAAAGGATAGGTGCCTTTATATATTATTATAATATATAATAATATTATATATATAATATAATATATATAATAGATAAGTGCAATTAATTATAAGTATATAATAAGTATATATAAAAAATTAATATTCATTTAAATATATTACATATTGATATTATATGCGTTTCTGAGTTTAAAAAAAAAAATCAGTTTTTTTGATTTTTTTTTTTTTAATATAATTGTCTTCTATATTGATTACTATATCATGGAATTTTCAGTGGTCAACGGACGATGATTCCAACCCTTCGTATTAATATTTTCAAATATCTTTATTTTAAAAAATCCCATTTATGTTAAATATTTTTTACAAAACCATAGACCTAATATTCTTCGAAAAAGTTAACAACACTTTGGGAGCACGAAACATAAATCATTAAAATTACATAATTTGGAATTCATACGATAATAGCTTATTAACAAAAATCGAACTCATACTTAGTAGGAGTCTACCAATATATATATATATATATATATATATATATATATATAATATATAAATATTATTAATATATTATATATACATTATATATATAGTATAATGATATATATATAATATATAGTTATTTATTAGGGACTCGAGCCGACGGGGGGACAGAGGGGCTGGACGTTTTTTCATGTACGCCCGTTAGGGGTGGAGGGCATGGAGGAAGCGCCGGCGCGAGACATATCCAGAGATACCCCAAGATGCGGGAAGTTCCGGAACCCTCCTGTGAGGTGTGGCGGAAATAGTTCCTACCCCTTCTGTGGTTTCCCGGAATCGGCCCGGAGAAGACCCCGACTTCCTGCCATCTTTGCAGTTTACCCTTTGTATGGTAATTCCTTTAGTTTGAAAAGATAAGCACCAAAGTATAGAAATAATACATTAAACAAAATATTACTAATGATAAATATTACTTTTTAAAAAATTATTTAAAAATTATTTCGAACTATTGGAAAAATTCATTGTTAGTATACTTTTTATTATAGCAAATATTATTAAAAAAAAAAAAAAAATTAAAAACTGAACGGAACGATAGTACGCAAACGGAGAAGCGTCCTATAATAATTTTTGAAATCATGTCCGTCTACACTTATTGATTGATTGTATAGGATTACAAAGTGTATACCTAGATAATATATTCACCCAAAACAGAAAAGAAAGAAGAAAAAGTTTCAAAACTGATGGAGTCGGATAAAACACTATATAATATCTTTTAAAGCACTTATTTTATATAATATATATATAATATATTAATATATGTATTATATATTATAATATTATATATATTATATATATATATATATATATATATATTATATATATATATATATATATACTACTATAATATAATAGTAACTCACCTATAACAGTATATTAATTGTTTATATAGATATAATATATATCAAAACTGACGGAGTCGTTAAAACAGAAGAAGGTCATATATATATAATATGATATATATATATATTATATATATATATATATATCATATAAGTTAATATATATTTTATTATATATTATATATAGAATAATATTTACTTATTATATATATTTCATAATATAATAATATATAATATATATATGTGTGTAGAAATAATTTGTACTCGCTCTTGTGTTGTGTGTGTTGAATCCCACTGTTATGTGTGTGAGTGTGTATGTGTGTGGTGTATTAAAGGATAAAGCTATATATCTTCAAAAATTCGCGGCAAACGGTGACAGTCCGGGCACATCTATTCAATCTTCTTTGGCAGAAATAACTACGATCGCATCTTTTGATCTTTAGCATTTCTAAATTCCCGGCTCGTACATCAGAGCGCGCCATTTTCTTGCCGCCATAGCCTCACCCTACAAGGGTCATTTTGTTTCTCTCTCTCTCTCGTCTCTCCGTGCTCTCTCTCTCTCTCTCTCTCTCCCTCTTCTCTCCTCTCCTTTTTGTTTTTTTTCAAAAATTGTTAACTAATATTTTCTTTTATATAAATGCTGCAAGGAAGGAAGAGATTTTAATAATTAATGTAAAATTCTTCATAAAATATATAGAAGATTTTACGTTTGATTTCTTGCCATATACTTTTTTTAAATTGATCTCTCTCTCTCTCAATCTCCTCTCTTCATCTCTCTCTCTTTTCTCTCTTCTCTCTCATCTCTCATCTCTCCCTCTCTCTCTTCTGGACATCTCTTCTCTCTCTGGTTTGAATTATTGTACACAGAATGATGGAATGTTAATAATTAGTAATGTATAACGAAAAACTACTATAATTTTTTAAAGCATCGGACTGAAGGCCTTGAGTGCGGCATTAACTGAGTTGCATTTTTTAGCCTTAATCCTAAGCAACTTGGCTCGTAAAGTCGAACCTTTCCATGTTGATTTGATCGCAATTTTCGTTCTCGTCTTAGTTATAAATTACTGTGCTTAAGTAATTGATCCTTGTATCGCGTTTTACATAACGAGCTTTTAAAACTGATGGAGAAGCATGCCTATGTTGTCCTATTGTATATAGGCTCTCTGTGCCCTTGAACTTTTGGGGTTG
>JABUQX010037155.1:2500-42871 GCA_015478945.1 Trachelipus rathkii | reverse complement strand
GTGTGTTGGACGTGTTTATACACTCAAAATCAAGTACTTATCTTGGCAACTTATCCTGTGTGCAATAATTTATTCTTGGTCCAAATCTTTTTCAAATAACTTGATCCAATAATACCTGCAACAAATATGTATTTTAAAACCCCCCCCTAATATGTATTTTCACCATGCTGGGATACGATCCTGGACACTAGCCAGATGAGCGTGCGAAGTGTTTGACCACTTACGCTTGTGAAATTTGGTGCTAAAAATAATAATCTATGTCTCAAGCAGAGCATTACTACATATTCTCCCGCTCGCACTCGAGCGCTAGGGTCCAAACAGATGCGTTGCCGCGCATTCATGGTGAAATTATACCAAAAACCTCTCCGGGGGGCCATTCATGTACAAGTAAATATGCAAGTAATAATACCCTGCAACAAATTATGTATTTATATATTCTAGTATTTTTTATAATGGCTCCTCCAAGGTTCTTCTAAGCGGTGGTATTTATATTCACCCATGCGACCCGGCCACCCCTTGTTGGTCCCCTACGTTTTCAGGGCCAGCTGGGAGAATTACGGTTAGTAATAGCCTCTGCTTGGACAGGTAGACAGTATTCTCAGGGTTGTCTTCCTTTTGTCTTGTCGTAGCCGTAGTGGTCAAACACTTGCACGCTCATCTTGCTAGGGTCCAGGATTCGGTATCGTATCCCAGCATGGTTGATACAAGGGGGTTTTTATCAAATACATATTGTTTGCAGGCTATATTATGCATATTTACTTATATAAATGGCCCCCGGTTTTTTCGTATGATATTCACCATTGCGCGGCACCCTGTTTGGCCTACTCGTTATTATCTACGTGCTTGGGGGAAGCGACAAGGTACAGACAATTACTTAAGTTTTTCTTTTCGGTCGCATTTGGACAGCCTTTATAGATTAGTTTTTAGGTTTATCCCTGGAATTTTTTCCTTTACTGCCTCGCGGTACGTCAGCCATCTTTGGGTGTGCTCCGTCAACTCACTTTGCCCAAGACCGCTCATCTGCTGACGAGATTGTTTCAGGATCTGAGAACCCATTTTCGGTCAATATCCCTTTGTGCCCAGTATTCGCAGGGGGGTTGAAAATTACATTAAGGGTTTATTACACAAAATTTTTACAATGTAGACACTTTTGTGTATGATCATTGACAGAATGAAAAGGGTTGCCGCCAGGGGTGACATTAAGTTTATGTGCACATCACGTCAATCACGCTTTATATATTATTGTATACGTTAACCTAACCCCATATATATTATTTTAGGTCACCAATTAGGACAGTGATATCATTAGCCCCGTTTATATTTTTTAGATATATGGTTTATTTAGGGCTATACTTGAGAAATTTATTTCATTTAGATATTAATTTTCAGTATATATGGCCTATGATATACTCATTGGTATGAATATAATGTACTGTAATAATATTGTAATACTCTTCATTTCTTAAAAGGGTATTCCCTCTGATGTGGTGGGGGAGAAAGATATGGCCAGGTAGTAGGGAATGTGTTATTATTTTGAGCCTTGAATTCATGTCGTAGTGCGAGACTAAGCTGAGCGTATTTTCCCTCCGTGCCAACGCCGACTTGTTTCGCTCGTTGGTACATTATTGATCGTTTAACGATTTAATCTTAACCGATTGTAAACGTTGAAAAAGAGAAACTAAGATCTAAACATGATTGATAGCTTTTTTTGAGGGTACTATTTTTCCTCGGGGTCAATTGGTCAGGGCTACGATTGATTGAATTATTCGCGCTCTCATTATGGGAGATCTGTCTCTTCTTACTTTCCATTCCGACGGCGTGGTTGTTCAATGTCAGTTGATATTGTATATAGAGGAAGGTTTTGTCGTTTAACAAAATGAGTAAGGTTGAGTGAGAAGTAAAAAAGAATTACTTTTAAATGGCTTTTGAGTTCGAGCAACACTGTAACACCCCGGCCAAACCTTTCTCCCACCCTACGCTCTCACACAACACTCGACACACTAACACCACCAAACAAACTACTCGCATCTGACTCAACTATCAAGTGTCAAATACAAAATTAATTCTCGCGATTGACTATTCTTCTTCTTCTTCAAGCTTTGAGAGGGTACACTTTGCATCAGACACCACATACTTTAGAATGATCTACTTCATAACATTATTGATGCTATACGCTATCTACTGCACTAAAGCTCTTAAGCATTTCTGATATGCTATATACTATACAACTTTGTATTGTATACCCTATTTATATATTAAGTTGATTTCTATCAGCTTTATTGTTAATGTAGTATTACCTTATCTTTTAGTATTTGAGGTTCTTCTTTTGATGGCTCAACTTTGATTATATAGATGCCATCTTTTAGTATAATGGCATATATACATATCTATGCCGCGTCTCAGAAGAGCCACATTATAGATGCTCGAGTTATCAGTTTTCAAAAGAAAACCTCAGATTTATTGTACCAACAATGCGTCTTCAAGCTCCTTTTGATGGGCGGGAAAGGAAATACATTTCATGCCTATCATTGTTTGGGTTGGTATTCATCCTCAATCTTTCAGCGGTCCTAATTTCTGTAGTGTTATCTGGAAAGTGGTGAGATTGCGTGATTAGGATAAAAAAAAAAATATTATCTCTTCAGAATCTTGCCCAAAAGTTAACTTGCTTCGAACAAACTGAGTTCAACTATTTTCGGTTTCTAAACGAGGGAAAATGTTAAAAAAAAAAAAAAAAAAAAAAATTTATTAGTTAATAAGTAAGTCCCAATATGTGAGTTTTGGTCACAATATGATTAGAAAGTGCGTATGTGTAGCACCGTTTCATCGAAGGGTGGTGTGAGCTCAGGTTAATAAGATAACCAATAACTTTCTATAAAATTTTGTTGTGTGTTTTTTTAAATAAAAAGAATACCTCAAGGGTATACCCGCACCGATGGGCAGGAGTCGGGGTCTTCCGGCCTTCCGGGGACTACGAGGTAGGACTTATTCCCCCCCCTCCGGGTTGGTCAGGTCTGCGGGAACCCCCGCTCTTTGCGTATTTGTGTCAGTGCCGACAAGTAATATTTTTTAGTTAGAGCAGTTTGGATAGGTTCCTCCACCGCGCCTCCCCTAAGGGGTATAAGTGAAAAAGTTCCCACCATTGTTAAGTGCCCCCCCCACTGTGTTTCCCCGAATTACATGAGGCTTTACTGAGCTTTTTAAATAAAAACCTCCCCCTACCCCATTTTGACATCGATTGTGATAATTAAAATTGACTAATACTGTTCTTTACAATGATATTAACAGAGCAAGATAACTTATATTATAACTAATATTGTCACCCAGTCTATCCTTCTCTCTCATCCCACACCTCTAATTACAGAATAGATGACTACACCAAAGTTTTTATTATTAGGTGTGATAAAAACTAGTTTAAGTTTTTCTTTTTACAACATTTTAGAACATACCCTGAATCTAAAATTGTACAAAGATTCCAAAAAATTGTCATATTTTGTCAGCTTTGAGTTGCATTCTGCGCAGTGGTAGTTGTCGTATGTTGTTTAGAGTGTGTCTCGCGGTTAAAATGCTTTGCCAAGGGATTTTTGTCAACAATGTATTCCTTTTCCCTTTAAGCTATTTGTATGTTTTATGTTGAGAAATTATGTGGATTTGTGGCTCAGCTTCTATGGATGTAGGACTGGCCAGGTACGTTAAAACATATTAGTTTTTAATAAAATTTTATATTAAAATTCTTTTGTTATTTCTATAACAGGTCAAATTTTGACAAAAAAACAATAGACTTAAACATTTTCATTATATATTAAAATATTTAGTTTATAAATTTTATGAAAACTATAAATAAATAAGTATTATATTTAAACATATTTTAAAATAAGAAATCTTAATATTTAAAATATAAATTGTACTATATTGATTATATATTATATAGATACAGTATATATAATATGAAATCTTTGAAATATAAATTTTATATAGTTAATTATATAATATATTGTAATATATAATGTATATATAGATATAATAATAATATAAATGTTCGTGTTTTTATTAAAACAAATTTAGAATGTGTTATTTATTTAATATATTACTCTATCGTTGTAGTTCAATACATAAATATGTTTAGACTTTTAATATAAAGAAATATAGAGATAAATAATAAATAACATCAACATTTTGTTTTTTTGTAACTGTGTATTGCCAATCTCAGTTGCCCCATTAATATTGTTCTTTTCCAACAATAAAAACGTTGAACGACGTGACGATCTATATTCAACCCTTCTCCCGTACTACGCGAACTATTACAGGAACCTACGATCATCCGCAAACGACCTCTAGCGGCAGTCGGCTCGGAAAGGAGCAACACGGTTCATTACGAAATACATAGAAATCAGGGTGCTCCCTTTACGATTTATTCGTTTTACACATCATCGTTTTAAACGATTCATTCCCGGTCTTGAACGATTCACGTGAGAGGTCGCACCTGAGGGAAACTAAACCTTATATTAGATGTCTCGTGAGTGTGCGTGGGTTTAGTCTGTCGTTGGTTAGCTGCCCATTACCACTTAATCTCTTGCAAGTAGATATAGCATGGCACTCGGACATCGGTCGGTTGATTCGCCAATTGAGAGAACCAGTATCTTTCGACGAAACTTTTTGTTATATCGTATGGGGTACATGGCATGTCAAGAGGAATAATAAATGTTGAAGAGAGGAGAGATGATTGTGTATGTGTGAGATTGGTTAGATTGTGATTTGCGGTTGTACTGGTCGCTCGTGACTTTGAACCAAAAGATTGAAAGGAAAAGGTGAAGATGAGTGGGTGTGCGTTGTGGTGTGAAATGTTGGGGGACAGCGACTCGTCAGATTGCATGCCCTCAGCTCCCAGTATTATTTTCAATATAATTTATTAATGCATTATGTTTTACACAACCTCGTTTTATCGCCATCACTTTGTAGCTTATCATTTTCCTTTGTTTTCCTACTAATTCATTTATTTTATTTATATTTGTTTATTAATCTCTTCATTATCCATGTTTCGTGTGTGGTGCGATTAAAGTTCGAAGTTATTAGAACTTCTATCCTTCCTGTCGACTTTCTCTGTATTATATGTGATCTCCTTGTATGTGACGATGGTTTGATTCTCTCTTTCATCTTTATGAAGCCACTCTCCTCTTGTTTTTTGTTTTTTTTCTTTTCTTTCTTCTCGTAATAATCTATATATATCCTTGCTGTTGTTGATGGACTACTTCTTGCTCTTTTTCTGTAATTTTCATTTATTATGACATTTCTTCTCTCGTTTTCTGTATTTTATTGTTGCAATGCATACTATTCAGCCTTTCTATTCCATTTCATTTAAAACATTATTTTTATAAAGATTTTCTTTCTTTGTTTTTATTCTATCATTCTCCCCCTCTCCTCTCTCCCTTCTGATTTTAATTGTAATTATATTATTGACCTATTATGTAATTTTTAATGTTTTAATCACGTTCATATTTACTATTATTTAGTAGCTATTATAATTAACCATATCCATCATCTTTTATAACCAATACGGCATTATTATTTATATCAATTATTATGGCATAATTAAATATTTGCTTTCTATCTTTGATTATTAAGTATCTTACAAGTAGTGGCTATTACGTATTCATTTCTATTTTCATTAATTTGTCTGCTCAAAATATATTATTAGTCATTCATTTTTCTACTCGCTGTATGATGATGTATCATATATAATAAACGTCTTCCTACTATATTTAGTAAGTTATGATTTTGTGTTAAATGATCACTAAAAAAAACGTCGTTTTCTAACAAGAATTACCTCTTACAATTTAAAACAATTTTTTGCATGGATGCCTCCCAAAAATATAAGCTACTACTGAACATACATTGTACCAAGATCTTAAAACTTAAGCAAACATTGTACCTACTTAAGCAAACATTGAACCTACTTAAACAAACATTTATGTATTTAATAAAGCATTGCACCTACTTAACAACATTAAACAATAGGTAAAAACGTTGACTCACAAGGGCCTCAGTCTTTTCCTAAATTTTACAAACCTGTTATGTGAAAGGAGTATTATATTTCTGTTGTGGATGGCGGAAAATTGAGAAGTAGGAGAATTCAGCCTGAAGAAGGCATACAACTTAGAGGTAGATCAAAGTATATACACTATTGATCATAATATGGAGAGAACCTAATATCACAATAATAATTGATACTAATAACCTGATGATAAAAAAATTGATAAATTGTGCACAATGCTCTAATGATAAACATTTGTCCTCATGCAAAAATAAAATAACACAACGTAACGGTGGCATATTATGTTAAAGAACAAAATTGAGAGGTTGAAGGTTCCTTACCTCTATGAATTACATTTGACTATTGATGAGATGTTAAAGGTAAAGAAATTCAAAAATATAAAATCTAAAAGGTATTGAATGCAAGTATACAATAAAGGAATTATTTTTGCTTGTGTTGAAAATTTTTATATTCCGGAAGTTACAAGAGCGTTTTTGCATCTTCTTATTACGCATGTTAATTTATAGTCATGAAGGAGGTCCTTCATACTCTGTCGTGGAGTAAAACATCCGAACTTGTACTCATTGATTAATTAAAAGCTCATGAACTAGTACTTATAAATTATCTCGTCCCTTATGAGCGTGAGAAAACGAGGATCTCAAGCATTTCTGTATCATATGAGAGTCCTCTTCCTGGGTGAGTCCTTTCTCCTTACTGCTGCCGCGATTGTAACACCCGGATCTATTTAAATATGGTATTTAGCTGCACATCTTCTCGCCTTTAGGATTCTCAGGTACCCTGTGAAATGTTAATAAAATATATGAGTTAAGCTCGGGAGGTAATTAAGCATGATTTGAAGAGTAAAAGTTCGCCAGTAATTCGGATTAAAGCAAGGATAAAAACAATTAATTTAAAAAATATGTCAGAGTCCCAAAGCGTTACTAATCCCTTTGTTGCTTCTATACACAATTATCGAAATTCGCATGGGTGCGTATTTACACCTCTGTTGCGTCTTTACTTGAGGGAGAGATTTGCATTTTTAGCCTCCCGATTTAAGTTAGTGTATGTTGGTCAATCGTAATAGAAGATATGATTAGTTCTATAAATAAGCTTTAGGCATCGGCAGTTAAATCCGATATATCTGGAAATGCGAGAGATTAGATACCTAACACACAAGCATTATCTTTTAATGTCCATAAATCCACATGCTCGCAGGGAAAAGCTCCAGTCTCCCATACCCATCATCCAAAGAGATATATGGAAATCACACTTCGTGCTATCTATTTTGTGATCGATTCTCAAGGGAATTAGGTGTACGATTCATAGAGTCGTTTCTCGTATCACTTTTCACCAATTTAGTGATTAATCTGAGCTGTCCTTTTTCAAGTGGGATATAGTATTCCTGAACTGAATTTTAATTCAGTTATGTAATTTTTTGTCTTTATAAAATTCGGGTTTAAATATCATTTGTGTATAACAGTTTTCTCACTCTCTCTCTCGCGTGTTCATAAAATGATATATGATGGTTAATCTAATTAGTGCATCCACTTCATTCAATTGTCGTTAAATAATATAAAATGTTTACATGTATCAATGTTTTTTCCTGTTAAATACTCCTAATTCATAAGTTAAAGGCATCAAATTCGCTTTGAAAGGTTGATTAGAGGTGATGAGGCGAAAAAAATGATAGGGAAGAAGACTCTATATTACATACACTTTTTAATACAGTCCTGTAATAATAAAAGTGGATATGCAGTATGAAGGTGGGGGAGGCAGATAAATAGACTTCTCCATCAGTTATCTCGCCGAACTTCAGTGCTGTCTCGAGGTGAATTTATCGCTTACAGAGAGGCACTGTTTCATCTTTCGTAGTTACAGCGCGTACATGCATTGTCTCCTAGGGTTATCTACCCTTCTCGAGGGTTGGAGGGACTTCGGGGGAGGTGTTTTGATTGGGATCTTAAAACTCTCTGAGTGGTGAAATATATTTGTGAGGCTTTTGCTTTGAAGAGCCATATGTTTTGTTTCTTTCTTCTGGTTTTGGGAAGCTGTGGGGAGACTTTTTTTTGGGTTAAGTGGTACATTATTTTTAGTTTCTTGAGATAAGAAAGGTGTGTTTTATTTTGGGAGTGGATGGAGGGAGTGAAAATTGAGGATGAGGTTATTTAGGATAGTTGATTATTTTTTGTTTTCAAATACATTATAGAATTTGCAATTGATTGCTGGGAAAAATAAGATTTTATTGCTCTTTTTACCATTAATAGTTCAAACTTGAAATATGTGTATAGCTCTGAACATGGAGAATTTAATTAGGTCTGTATCTGGTCTTTACATGTTCGATACTACTCTTCGGGGGTTAATAGGATTTACTCGCGGTTTTGTCTGATTGCACCACAGGCTACGTTTTTTTCAATATATATCCGCTCACTTAGATTGTGTTGATATGAAATTCTTGAAATTTTAGTTTACATTGATATTACTATTAATTTTAGTCTCTCTGTTTGTTTTCCCTTTACGTTTGCGTCTATATTATCAGCATGTTTTGTTGGTTCGTTTGTGTCGGAGCTCTGGGGAATGATGTGCGATGATCTTCCTTTCTGTAGCTAAACTATGAAGTTACGGTACAGCGGAACATAATGAACAAGTGCTTACTTTTTTATTTTAGTGTCTTAAGTTAATTACGCGAATGGGGGGTGAGTAAACTGATGTCCAAATGTTTAAAAAGGATTTAAATTCATATCAAGCATAGTTAACACCGCCAGATAGGTTCAGTGCTGTTCACATAGAAGATAATAAAAATATAGAGTCTTGTCGTGTCATATACTTGTATAGTTGCGACACACGCTGTAATCCTTTGGTTGTTCGTCAATTTGTCAGGGGTTCCATTAATTAAAACTCGATGTTGGACGGCTGTACGCGGATTTATAACAAAGTAATATTTTTCAGACAATAAGACAGAGCGGTTAACAGCAAATATTATTCAGTGTTAAAACCTTAATTGTCTTGCTTGTGTTTACTCACGCCAGGTTTGTTTTTGAGAGCACCAACCCTTCTTCTTGACCTGCGAGGCGGTGTACTACCTTGCAGGGAATCTAAACTGACTGTCCTCCTTCGTAATCCTGCCTGCTTTCACGTTCTCGGCCCTCGTCCCCTTTCAAGGCGTCAAACTCCACGCGCGCGGGTAACCTATACCTTATTAGATAATATGCTCTAATGCTACGTTATCTGAAAAGAGATAAAGTGCACACACAAATAAGATAATACCGGAGATTTATGAAAGGACTTATTTTCCTATACTACTCACATAAAAATGATAAGAGGATAAAATTGCACGGTACAGGGAACCCTTTCGAGCACAGAGTTCTATTACAGGCTCCTGTGTATAATATATACATACGATATGGCGCATTTACTACTCATAGCTTTATATACATATTGAAGGCCAAACTGGCCTTTCACTACCAACACACACCCCTAAAGGCCATGATGTATGTTATAGACATTATACCTCAATTATATATAGGCTATATTATCAATAAGAATAGTAGTATCCTTTTTAATGAAGAGAAACAATAATAAGTTATAATATATAGGACACATCTCATGTATGGACCACTACATATGTGTAGAGAGAGACACCTTACAGTTTGGATCACCTCACTTGTAACTCTTAATTGGCCACTCACCTAATATATATACCTCATGTGCCTTATACTATAATTTAGGCACTCATCTTGGCACTTACACCTGGCACTCATAGAATACTCATAGAACAATAATAGAACCATACCCAACTTTTGAAATACCTTCCTGTACGGTGTAGATATCTTGTTTGGAATATCTTCCCCCTACTTCTTTGGCTACGCTCTAAACGAAATATGGGTAAATAGCGAATAGTAAAATAGTAAAATATTCTTTCAAATGCATATATGGGGGAATGGGCATTAAATCTGGCATCGGCACTTACGTTCTAAAAGGATTAGGCGGGGTATCGCGGCCTGTATTACATGCTTTTTAAGACTTACAGTTTTTTGGTCGGACTGGCGGGATGAGACTTATATAAATGCTACTACTCCTTATTTAACGTTTCAAGAATTCAGTTTACATGCAAGATTTCCGAGAACTTCAATATTCCAGATTTAAGAGTAAAAACATGAATGAAACTACAACCTTCACTGAACTTATTATTCCAGACGTGCCAAATACACTGAATCTCAGCTACTCCTGTTTTGTATTTGATTGAGATTACATACCATCAGATTATTTTCATCAGATTATTCCTATTGTCCAAGAGTTATTTGATACCTCTTCAGAGAATGTCGTCACACTTTAAAAATATTTAGTCATTCAAAGGAAATATATCTTAAAGAGGGTGAGAGCATCGATTATATAATTTACTATCGAGATTGGAAAAAAACAGAAGGTAGGAAAATATAGTATCGATCGAAAATCTTTTTTTGTAATAATATCGAACTGATGATTAACTCATTTTCTGGAAAGCCAACGTACGAAAATCTGCTCCGTACTTCCTCTCCCTTTAAAGATGTAAAGAATGGTTGAATATTTTGGTATTGGCAGTAGTAAGATAGTATTCTATCTTCCACTTGAGAACGAGAAAGTAATAGGAATTGATGATTTAATACGATAAATGTGCAGTTTTAAAGAACATCGGGAAAGAAGGAGTAAATAAAACAGAAATAGAATTCCTCTTTCAATAAGGAACACGACAAGGACAGATATCTATGCCTTTGAAAAGAGTAGCTTTAAATGTTAGGAAAATTTGCTCTCTCAATCTGTTTTCGATATTAAATTACAACTGGCGCGAAATAATCGCAGTAAGGTGACGTGAAATTGAACTAGATTAGGAGCACCCCTTTGATAATTGACCTGAAGTCTGATCAAAATTAAAATGAAGTTAGTCAATAACTGTATTATTACGAATCGCGTGAATTGGTGACGGAGGCAATTTCAAAACGAAGGGAAACCCAAGGATAAAAGTTGAATCATTTCCACCGAAAACGCTTGCCATAAGCAAAAGAGTAGTGAAATTAATAAGTTAGTGATCCAAGTTTGTTAATCATCGTTGACACGAGAAAAAAATTCTGTCGAGCCAAAAATTATGTTTGGAGAAGTTTGGCTGAACTTTTTCATTGAGACGAACAAAGAAAATAATTCTAATACTATTTCCAGTATCAATTCACCTCGTGCAAGATACGCTCAGTAAAACATTAGTTTAGAAACTATCTCAGAAAAAGCAAGAAGCTCCTTTTTAAAACGTGAAAATTTAATTACCTGGCCTAAAACGGAAATTACATCTAGGAGAGAAAAAGATCAAGAAGATAATTCGGCGAAAAAAAGAGGATATAAGCTGTAATTCTTGACAACAGAAAAGGAATGATTATATATTAAGGTAAATAGTTTTGATGCATTGTCTCTAATGTATTCGAACTCAGCATTGAAGGAAGCTCGGAATCATGCATTACCAGTTGGGCTAGCAATCGAATGCAGGCCTTACGAAGTGGACATCGAATTTAGAGATATGTCGACATTTGCTGAAATATACAGCAATTTGAAAGCTCGATTGTATGCAGTAGAAAAATTTTCTTTTAACACTTTTGAAAATACTATTCACAAAATACTGTAGGAAACTGCGTGAAATCTGTGCTATTTGCGGAGAACATATTCCTAATGCCCACTTGATTCAAAATTATATATTGAGAAAATAGAAGAGATACTTTCAAAAGATCGCTATCATAGGAGCTCTCACCATGTTTTTTGGGCAGAATTAAAGGCTACGCTGGACAAGCCGAATAAGAATTATTAGAAGTCAATAATATAAATGATGAACTTTTAGGTATGCTCCAGGACATTCCTGAGCCAGTTCTTGGTGAGAACTACAACATTTAAGATATTAACCAGAGCCGGCGCTCCTGGTGCTGGTACTTACCACCTCAAACTGAATAATGCTTGTAGGGCTTTCAAACTTTGAATGAAAAGATAGCAATAATTAAAGAAACGGCTGATAATATTAAAAACATAAATCTCCCTGCTCTCAACATCATTTTAGAAGAGATCGAAGAACTGGCTGACGAGCTTTATATGCCCCGGTAAAATCTAAATATATACCCAGTTAAAGGGAGTGCCTAATGTATAGAGCCAGCAGCACCCGCCCATATTTTCTAAGTCGCGCCTACGTAATAATGATGGTCTAGTACTATAAACTAATGAAATTACCAGACAAGGTGTGTGCTCGACAACCTAAGGCTCTAAATTACGATATATTGCCAGATGATTGTTGAGAACTGTATTATAGATTATGTGTTCTCTAGAAATTTCTCCATAAGGAATGACGAAATACGTTCGATTACGAAGCTTGTAAATAATATTCTAGGACATTGAGTACTCACTCAACAGCAAGTGCTGTCTTAGAACAAGATTCATTGTATATGTGTCTCGACTATAAATTAGACTCAAATAGTCGCGCTCATTGTGAATCATTTATATTAGTAGACTCGTTCAGACTTACAATGATATTTTTTTTACTACATAATATTAACTTCATAATTATGCGTGAGCATTATCGCGCATAGAGGATGATCTCAAATATTTCTCTAAAATACAGTATTGTCTGAATACAAGTTATCTTACTCTACTACAAATTATCAGAGAGCTCATAAAAATCTTTAGCGTGCGGTCTGTCATATGGTCAGAGTTTAGAAACCCGAGTGTTAATGGATTACTTCAGTGCTTCATAATATTGAGCATGAAGTTTTGCGAAGTAGGTCTGGTGCGATATTATTGCTACCATATAGTTGAATAGGAAACGCTGTGACAGTATAATATAAGTAACCAAGCCTTATTAAATGTTTTATTTATATTAACTCCAACAATGTATCTCATAGTTCTTGTGTGTCGCGACAGGTTAACTTTACCCCACTGCGATAATAACGAGGAATAATAATCGGTACGAGAGAACAGCTGGTGAAGGCGCTACATCGTGCTAGCCAACCTTCTGGGTTTGATACAGCATTGGTACGGTCAGGAACTCTAGCGTTCGATTCAGATACTATAGTGATGTGCGGCACCTCTAGAAGTGATCTCAGCAAAGCTGTGGTCGACACAGGAGTTATTACTGTTAATGTGCTCCAGTGAGTGCGCAATGATAACTAACGTGAGCTGCAAGGAACTCGCGCGATTTCTGGCGTGATTCAAAGATAACGGATCTGCTCCTCCATGACGGATATGTGAGCCTTCGATGAAGTTTCCTACTCACTCGCTTGAGCTCTCGCGAGAAGCGAGTGTGGGAGAGCAGACCTGCTGAGAAATAGACGTTAATCTCTCTTCTTAGAATCAAAAAATTTCTCTACCTCCACTCTCCAAATATGAGTATTTAGCGTTGGGTGCGATGCTAAAGGGATATACAACCGTACTTTCCCGCATGACTGTCCACTTAATCTCTCGATCTCTCGCGTCCAGTCTGAAAATATTCTGATAACTGCACAGCCCGTCCGTGGGAGGCACGTTTGCGGCAGGGATCATACCTAGTCAGCGCGCGTTCTAAACCCCGTGAACACTGTTGTTGCAGAAGTGTATCGTGCAATACTCTATATGCTCAGCCTTGGCCGTTCTGTTTATGTCTTTTAGGAGACTGTCTGTCAGAACCAGCTTGACACCTCCCAATTTTATAGAGACATAGGAGAATATTCTCACGATATTATAACTCGACTGACATAAGGATGTCGCAAGACATGCGGATCAGCGTCTCGGTTACGTGCTGATCGCTGTAGGATCCAAAATATAGGGCTACATGGAAATACGTTTACACTAGAGCATTAGTAGGGATAACCTTATGTAGAGGGACCTCGATTCGAATTACAGTATTTTCATATAATTATTTAGACGTCATTATACTATATAACGTAGATATCCATATATTATGTGTGTTATGTTTAGGTCTCACAACTCAATATAACATCATTATTTAGGCATACTACCCCGAATGATGGATAACTAAACTAAAATATAATCTACCTTAGTATTAAAATGTAATAGATAGATTAATTAAATAGAGATAAGCGTCCCCGGTATAGGCTCTATAATTTAAAAGTAGTATTATGTAACACTCATATACACTATAAGTTAGACGGAAAATCGCTGCAAGAGTGAAATGATCGCGCTACTTGGGTGATCAGAGTTGTTATGATAGGGTACTTAGATACTGCCAGTCGTGGGTGTGTCGCGATAGTAACTCGGCTTGATCCTCCTCTTGCAGGATGATAGATTTTCAGGGAAAGAAGAGAACGTAGACTACACACGAGTGTCTGTGGCTGGGATACTTAATTTGTAGAACATACTCGTGAGACTCCGCCTCTTATCGTTACTGAATTTACTCGTATCTCTCCCGCGTCCGCCGCAAGCGTAGTTAACATAACGGTAGTATAAGTCGGAACATTTAGACAATTATTAGGGAATAGAGGTGTACTCGAAAGCTGTATGGATAGTATGAGTCCTAAGTGACTATACTCACTCATTAGGCCACTTAACAGTATATATCGCTATTTGATATACTGATTGGTCAATTAACTAGAGCTATAGTTGAGGATATCCACACAATCGTATATTGTTAAAACAATCTATATTTCGTACTCTAGCACAGTATAGGTGTTATTAAGTGATACTCGTGTATCTCCACATACAGTAGGGTATTTTTTCTCACATTGAGTCCGCGCGCGCTCGTTAGAGACCACCTTACTCTTACCGCGTGATAACTAGAGGCGACATCCGCAAGCGTACGAGCTCTCCATTTATAGCACCCACATTTTTAACAAGATTTACATCTGATATGCGCAGCGTGGAAACGACAGGTAGGGTGGCAGAGCGCACCAGGTGCGCGGGTGCGTGCGCTCAAGACACTCCCGTGCTCTAGTAGTATCGCGTGCCTAGCCTCGAAATGATATTTCCGCGACAAATATACCTGAGAGTCCGTCAAATATATAATAGTGTTCGGGGAGATGTGTACGTTTTGTTTTGGATTTTAATAGAGAGAGGGATATACCCGAAATTCACATTTTTACATCTGACTGGGAGCTATAGTAAGTAATAAATAGATTTAATAAAATCCTCTCTCCTTATACCTAAGGCAGATGTTTCCGCACTTGCCGTATTCCTGAAACCACTAGTGTTGCCTAAAACTCGGGAAAAATCATAGCCATCTAAGAGAGCGGGGACAGGTACTGATAGCCTTTTGACCACAACAGTTTGCTCACTAGTGCATTTGGTGAGGGACTTAAGAATACCCTATTTTAGAGTCATTATGATGTTATAAATTAGGTTTATATGATCTAGTGCATTCTTATAGATAATTGGAGTCTCAGAATGCATCTTATACGGCAGACTGTCTTGTAGAAGGTTGTAGAAAAGTGTCTGAGATTTTCCTCATTATGTATATTATATAGTCTATTTGGATATGGGAGATAAGATAAAAGGCTGATATCTCTGGTGTACCTCTCTCAAATATTATAGTGTGGTGTGTTGCCGTGGACTATCATCGTCCATAGTCTCAAAAAATATGACCCAATCACATTACATGTACGAGAAAAGTGACGTGCCAATTGGTGAGAGAAATCCTGTGTCGAGAGAAGTAGTGTAGTGCGCGCAAGAATCGTCACAGATATATAATAAAAAAAAAAGAGAATAATAATAGAATTCATAGTCATTCTCCTCTCTCCACAAACATATTCATGGTTTCTTCTTAGTATCGAAAGGGAATAACATATCTGAAGCTCTCCTATATGATATAAGTATTTAGCTAATACGGCCGAAAAGATTGTAACACGATAAATAGAAATAAAGCAATTTCCGTTGTTTTTGCGTCAGTGTAATGAGATTAAATATATTCAATTCATGGTTTTGTTCTTAGTATCTATGAGGGAAGGTAGTAGTAATGGGAGGAGGGTGTCGCAAAGCAGTACTAGTAATATAACTACTAATTTGCTCATCCCTGAGTGAGTGTAGTGTATATAGGGTATTACATAAATTTAGGCGCCTAATGTAGAAAGTGAGACAGGGTCGCCGACAGGTGGAATCCAGACCGGATTCGCTTGTTTTACTCTTGGTTACCTCGTGGACGTGAGGTGTGCGACAGTGTTCAAGAGAGTGCCTCGTAAAAAAGCGAGTTCGCAAGACAAACTACCAATATAAGGGGAGGGATTCCTGTAGACCCTCCCTGGAGTGGTGCGGTCGAGATTTAGTCCGTATCTCGCCGAGTAGTTACACCCAGGTGAAGGACAGTTAGATTCCCCTCAGATTCTCTGAATCTGTGTGTTTAAAAAGAGGGACTTACACCAACTGGTGAAATTAGTTTAATGAAGTTAACCAATTGGGTGGAAGATTTAAGTAGAAAGTCTATTTATTTAACGAGTAACCAATAAAGGATCTCGCTCTATAATGCGCTCTCTATATTTGATACTATAAATAGAAGTGGAGCGCAATAAATATGTGTTTTAGATATTTTTTTATTGCTCTCTTGTATAACATTTTCCTATCTAAAAATTTTAGCAGGAGGTTCTGTAAAAATCTCTTCTCTCTCTCTCGACCTCGCTACATCTCCTATGCTTAGTTGTTTATTGATGGAAATGATAGAATATTATATATTATTATTATGTTTAATTAAGTCGCTCTCTCTTTTTTTTTTTAACATTTTCCGCCGCTAAAATGGACCAGGATTGCAAATTTAAATATCTTTTACACTTTGTTAGTTTTTTACGAGACTCATGTGCACAATGGAAGAGTAGTTTCGTGCATCTCCCAATATCACCTGGCACTATGTAAAAAAAGTATTCTTTGAAATACACTGAATAGGGATCTCTCCACGTGCCCCTATTCTTGTGCGGGTGTAGCGTATGTTTAAGATGAGTAATTCACTTAGACGTATATACGCATACGAAATTTGTGTTATTTTTTGTCATCTTTTTGCTAGTATAGGTGGCGTTAACAAAAGTACTCGGGAATGGTTTGCATCGCGCTCTAAAAGCGCATAGAAGTAATTGGCTGCTCATTGATGAGTGCCTGGGTCAGCACCTTTGACATATCATATCACCCGTTGGAGCGTGAAACGCACGTCTTTGCAGATATCTTCAGCCTCTTAGGACGTGACATGTGAAAGCTAGCCTCTCATACGGGCTGGGTCACTCTATATAGAGAGTGCTGAGGGGAGCCATGGGATATAGACGCTCGAGAAATAGAGTCTGATAAACGTTACTTCACATCATTGCTGCGATTTTTAGGGCTTGGAGAGAACACCGAAATTTTCCGTACTCCCGCCACCCTACATAGAGTCTTTGAGAGACGGAAAAAAAAAGTGAATTGTCGGATTACCACCAAAAGTCTAAAGGGTTTTCTGAGGACATAAGAAATGAACTGACTCGCAAAGGTTAGATACTTCGAGTGTCCGAGCATTTCACAATTTGCTCATGAGGATAAATATCTATGTTGATAGTGAAACAACTCGAGAGTTCCGAGATTATTCAGTATCGTTGGCGATTAACATCGCTGAAGCAAGACCGGTTTAAATTCACTCGTTTTCTTTTTTTTAAAAGTGAACTCCCAAAAAGAAACTTTATTATAAATATTAGAAATAATAATATTTAGGAATAAAGACAAGACGAGACAGTGTGCCAGTGAGACGAGAAAAATTTGAACCGGATCGCAAAGTTTTTATCGAAAGAATATTTCTCCATATTTCTTGTGATTTCGCGGAGCGGTTTTCTATAGTAGAAGAGGTCCTACATTTAAAGAAGAAATGGTAATTTTGTTTTGATTTTGGAATCACTGTTGAAATTATTAAACAATATGAATAACCAAAAGTATTCATACTAGAATCGTGGACGTCGGGCTCGCTTGAATGTTCAGTAGGCAGGTTATCTTAGGTCTGCAATATTTCACATATAGTATATATATATATAGTAGTATATATATATTATAACTATATATCTATTATATGGAGCGTTAACTACCTATCCAATTAACTAACTTACTATGATCTATGTTAGTATATATCTTGATGCCAGGTACCATGATGATATCACTCAATCTACTATAAGATAATTATGTGAGGCCGTCGGCTTATGCGTACCAGGCTGGATTTCGAACATAGCTGTTAAAAATCGCGCCACCCGTCACGATGATTAATTGTTCTTTTACTACAGATGTCGATACACGACGATGTATATGATCGATCATGGTATTACGGTAGAATAGCCAGCAGCCCTAATCCTTATAATATCATATTAATCCATATCATACTCACTATAGTTTAGATTATATCTATACTCAGCTTTATATATATAGAATAATATACTCTTCACTGATTGTAAGGATTAACGTTAAATATTATTATATATATAATTATATCAGTAGTACGCATATATCAGTAGCATACTATACATATATATATTATAAGTATCCATATCGAGTTAACTCGAGGTATATTATTACGTAGTATTATAGATTTATCCTCGATTAAGTGAATACTGTACGATAGTACGTATCAGATCATATACCGATTTGAGTGAGCATCTAATTTCCTCCATATGACTCGCTAATACCACTAATATACGTGGTATATACGGTACTACTAATAGTATATTATATTTTATAAAAGACTTCAATGATGACAAACACTCATGACATGGATGGACTGATAATAGATCTTTCAATATGGCCTTCTTTCTGGCCCATTTAACACGTAGATGAACGTGCTATGTTGTCCCATATTAGCGAAACTCTTTATCTCAATACCCTAGATTACATGAAAACTCCACATCTCGTCCGCATACGCTGCGGAACTCTCCAAATAATTGTGTGCTCGGTATGTTACATAGAAGGTTCTAGGAGTAAAAATTAGATTCACAGGATCTTTGCTATGTGATGAAATGCCTGCTAAAGGACAAGAAATAGTATTAACCAGACCTAACATATTATCAAAACAGTAAAAGATTACACAAAACAAACAAGAGCAGACACTGCGGCGACTTTCGTGAGTGACGATCTTATTTTAGGGGACTGTCGTATTAAAGCTTCGGTGCCATACAGATGAAGTCGAGCATTGTGACTTTCTGAATATCCCGATCGCTGATATGAAGTTGTTTATCGCAGTTTCTACCGCTGCTCCAGTACTCTGGTTGGCACTGAAACGTTCTCATTGACGTACTCTCGCGAGAGGTGGATGCAGCAGCACAATGAAAGTTTGTTCCAGAAGCAGAGCTCTCAAATAAAGAAACACTCATTAATCAGGGAAAAGTAAATAATCAAACTGCGCCGAATAGAACCATAACAACTGCTTGGTAAGACATCGTGTGATAAAGATATAAACACTGCCCGAGCTCTTGGTGAGCGTGATCAATTGTAAAAGATTTATCCAGAATATCTTTGCAGACAGTCAGCCATAGGAATTCTTAGTGCCCCCTCTACGGACAACAAGTGGTGCTTACGGCTTATAGTTCATGTTCGCCGCTCCTTTTCCTCAGTGGTGCAGCATTCTTCATTTAAACGGGCACACTTTCTCTGACCTTTGAATCAAGACTAATTTCTAGAAGATAAAACCATATTAGTCTATTCAAGCAAAATTTGAATTAAGTGGGTGAAACAATAAAATAACTTCTTCCAATATGGGATGAGAGCGCTGGGAGAAGTGGCGTTACGGCGCAGTCTCAGCGCAGCCTGCGCTTCGTATTGCGGTTGTGGGGTGGTGCTCGCTAAAGGTAGGTTGGCGTCGCCGCGGGCTAACGTGTTCCAGCACTGGTAGATATACGTTATATATAGTTATATTCAGTTCCACAATTACAATATACAAAATACACTGATATATCAATGGCCATCATATAACATAATGTATATATCTAAAGTTAAATATAAGGGGAAGCCTAACACTTTTTTGAATGCATTTTTTTTTTTCTTTTTTGAAAAAAATAGGATACACTTTAAGACTAATAAAAAAGAAATGACACAATGGCTTTCTTGATTTTTTTTTAGGAAACTATTGCAATTTAGAGATATTTCCAAGGATAGCCTTTATTTTAATCAATTTTGTTTAGAGACTTTTCATAGTTAAAGGAGTAATAATATTGAAATATTCAATTAAATTTTTTTGATTTAAATTATTATTTTTAATGTTTTTTTTTATAATTTTAGATATGTTTAACATACTGTTATCAATGCTAGAGAAGAAGTTTCTAATTTAAATTTTATTATCTTGTGATTGTTGCCTTTTCGAGAAGATGTAATTGAAAACTAACCATTGATGAGATAAATTTTGTGTTTGACAATTATTATTAGATGGAAATACGAATATACTTATTATTATCAGGTGATAACTAGGGAATAATTATTAATTAGAAAAAAAAAATGCTGGCCTAAAAAAATATATAATATGAAAACTTTACATGAATGTTTTTGTGTGAAGCAAAATTTGAATTCAACTAAATAACGTGATAATTCGAAAATTATATACATTTATTGGTAAATGTCACAAACCCTATATTATATTATATATAGTATATATAACTATATATATGATATATAATTATATAATATATATATATACTATATATATAATTATATATAGTATCATATATAGTATAATATATACTATATATAATATATATAGACCTGTGACTAAAAATACGTGGTAAAAAACTTCGGACTATTCCGCTATCACTCAGAGTGAATTTTTGCGGATGTAGTGAAAAATCCCCATCCGCTACCACCTAATATTACTGAATTGTTTGCGGAAAATTTTTTCAGTGGGCTGCAAATATATGAGTTAACGAGATACAACCGATACGTGTGCTCTATGTTTTGAACGAGGGCGAGGACTGTAAAGTCTTAACCGAGTCTAGTGACTTTAGTTTTCAAAAGCTGAGCATTGTTACTGCAGCTTTTATATGTTTTGCAACCGTTTGGATATATTTTTACACTTTGCCGCCTCGTCGCAAAATATTTGGCTGTTCGACACAGTGGACTTCGTTGAGGCTCCTCGGCACAATCAAAATCTTGTGAGACAATACATGCAATTATATATGCTCAAAAGATAGCGTAGAACGCGTGGCCGCTGAGGAAACTTTTCGTATAAGTCTCGTGGCCGTCGGTGTTACGCGTTCTCCAAGTTTTACCTTAAACCGCTCTTAGGTGTGTCAGGTATGAAAATGGGAAATAATAATACCCACCATAGTGTACATATATATATAGGTCCTATATATATATATTAATTATTATAAAGTAATATAAGTTTTTCGGATATATATAAATAAATGATACTTGTAGACGAAAGACGTAAGTAATATATATAGCGGCTATTCTATAGTATGACAGGAAGTGGTGAAATATAAGAGTTAAAAGAAAATTGATAATAAGTTAAGATAGGGTATTATAAATTTTAACTATGGAAGTAAATGTGAGAATAGATATAAGTTTAGAGTCATTATACATAAGGCTAAGCATTATGAATCCGTGTACCGCACTACTAGGGAGGACCAGTAGCTGGTGGTCCCTTTTTTTATTTATTGTATTTTTTTTATAGATTGGAACATGGAAACAGTAGGAAAAAGTAAATAAAAGGAAAACAAAAGTTTGGTAGAATAGTTAGCCCAGATTCCTCAATCTGTCCCTGAGTGTAGAGAACTCGTTTGGTATGTGAGAAAAATGTTTTGTTTTAAAATAGAGTTGAGTTGCACAATTGCACATGTGTGCGACATGTTACACACATATGTGCGGACATGTCGCCTCGGACACGATCAGAATCGTGAACTTGAGGATGACCACAATCTTAGATGACAACGGATGAGCCAAGGAAATGGTCACACATATATGGAGAGAGTGAAGCTACGGCTGCTGGTGATAATTTAAAAAAAAAAAAATACGACAATACAAAAAACATGCATACATATCTCACCGAGTTGCTGAAGGTTAAATACTTTGTAACCTTTATCGATGGAGAATGCTTGACCAGAAGAGCGCGATAAACTTGGAACCCATATATTGAGGTAAGCACAAATTGAGAATGCGATAAGACAACCCACTATCGGTGAAAGAGAAAGTGAGCAGAAAATCTTAACTTGCCCTCTCCGGAGGAAGTTTTTATTAGATTTTACGCCCTTGGCAGCCAATGTTAGTAGGTTAAGGAATATAAAAGGATATGTAAGTCTGAGGTACGCATGTTTTGCTTGCATCTTGACAAACAGTTCTTTTTCAAGTTGGACAGAGGTATGAAATGTTAAGAATTGTGAAATTTTTTATCATATGCTTAAATATATAATGTTGTTACAAGATCGTAATCACAAATAGGGCCATTTACTCCTTAAAATTACTCATTATTGGAAACTAGTCGGCATCATCAAAATAGGATCCTCTATGTAAGTGAGCCTTCTCAAAGTTAAATTTTTGATGAAACGATCAAGAGTAGGGGAACCCATCAAGTGTCTCTGAACCAAACGGTGAGGTAAAGAGTTGTAATAAACACCCAAGGTACTTGAGGTTGATAACAATTTATTAGGTTGAGGGCATCAATGGGCTTGGACGTTAGGTGGTTTTCACGGACTCTCAAAGTTAGTGACCTTTTCAAATGTTTTTTTTGATAATGGAGGGGTTGAGGGATAGTCTATCATTTTCCTGCGGCTTCACACTTCTCCTATCGAAAGCCCTCTTCTTCTCGTTCTAATGGTTAAAAATGTCAAATCTGTCGCGACAGGTTAACTTTACCCCACTGCGATAATAAAGAGGAATAACAACTCGGTACGAGAGGAACAGCGGGGGCAGACCTCTGGTGTAGCACTTGGGTGATAAGCCATTGGTACGCAGCTACGTTCTTCCAGACTTATGTGCGAAGGCCTCTGAAGGCAGAAGCTTCTCCAGAGATGCCAGAGCTGATCTGCGGAGAAACCGATTCTGGGATAGAACGGATTTTCCTGAGGGATTGCTTCCGAGAAGTTCCTCGTCAAGGTTTGAGCGGCATGGGGCAGGCGAATACGTTAATCTTTGTCAAAATTTCCTTTTTCAAGGGGTTCATGTAAAAGAACACTTATGTCCACTGCACTTCTCTCGATTTGCACACTGCTGGAAATTGCCCCCTCGGAGGCACGTTTCGGCATGATGTGACCTAGCAGGAGAGTTCAAACCACTAACACTGGAGAGCAAGGGTATCGTGCAACTTGCTCAGGAGCCCTTGGCAGTTTCTGCTGTTAAGGCGACAGTCCGAAGGCTTTGAAAGGGGACAGAGTTGAGCCCTAATCTCAGCGCTTGGTGAGAGGTGAAAACAATAAATTGCTTGATGCGTAAATTATACAAAGATGTCCCTTACCAACAGAGTAAAAATCCAACTATGTCCAAATTTTATTAAAATTTGTTTATTAAAATAATAATAATAATAAATGCATCACAGTCTAGACATTTCAAAGTAAAACCTTTACAAAAATATTTAAGATCCTATTTTGTTATCTCACAAAAATAAACATTTCACGATTTTTGCAAGGTTAAAGTTGTAAATGAGAGCTCTAAGTTTTAGTAATATATTTAAAAAAAATATTTTTCATATATATAAAAAGAACATTAGTTTTGAAAGTTTGAGCTTCACCAGCCATTTCTGTAAGTTATGCGAATTGTAGCAACAGGAAGGCTGAGTTGTTAGAAGGATACAGTGATGCTCTCAGTGGTATATTCATAAGCATCGAAGATAGTCGAAATGTTTCTATCCAGTGGGCTATGAACCGATTGGCATCTATTAGATTAGATCTAGAAATGTCTAATGTTAAATATAACTGAATTGAAACCGTTTTTGGTAAATTCCCTAACATGTTTGGTCAAGCAAAAACAAGAAAACAAGCGGGCAGACACCTAAGGCAAATTCGTTTTGCCAATGATGTTGAGATATTAGATAGCGAAAATTTCTTCAAAGAACGATATCATCAAGCTGTAAAAATTCTGGACATACACTCCAAGGCATTGCTGAGAAAGCAGAAGCGGACTTATTAGAAGTCCATGAAATTAAGAATGTGAAATTTTTATCTTTAAATAATATGTGAGCATACAATAGGACCATTTCAGTAAAATACAGTTCGGAACACGATTCCTCATGAAGCTCATAAATTTTGGGGGTGAGGTCAGAGTTGAAACCCAATTACTTAGTAAATTTTTAAGTGAGGTTAGGTGGTTTTCACCTTTTTGATAAAAGGTGAGGAAAATACCATGCCCTTATAGGTTATAAGGATAAAAATGTCAAATCCGTCGCGACAGGTTAACTTTACCCCACTGCGATAACTAGAAATAATAACTCCCGTACGAGAGGAACAGCGGGGGCAGACCTTTGGTGTAGCACTTGGCCGATAAGCCATTGGTACGCAGCTACGTTCGTCCAGACTTATGATTGAATGCCTCTGAAGGCAGAAGCTTGTCCAGAGATGCCATGGCTCATCTACGGAGAAACCGATTCTGGGATAGAACGGATTTTCCTGAGGGATTGCTTCCGAGAAGTTCCTCGTCAAGGTTTGAGCGGCATGGGGCAGGCGAATACGTTAATCTTTGTCAAAATTTCCTTTTTCAAGGGGTTCATGTAAAAGAACTTATGTCCACTGCACTTCTCTCGATTTGCACACTGATCGAAACTGCCCCCTCGGAGGCACGTTTCGGCATGATGTGACCTAGCAGGAGAGTTCAAACCACTAACACTGGAGAGCAAGGGTATCGTGCAACTTGCTCAGGAGCCCTTGGCCGTTTCTGCTGTTAAGGCTGCTGTCCGAACCTGACCACCTCCGAAGGGGTGCGGGTGCAACTTGAAGGAACTGTTCGTGGGCGCAATGGACAAGCTTCATCGGTTCGCTCGCGTACATCGAATTGGGCATATATATTTTATAATACTAGTATATATATATATATATATATATATATATATAATATATATAGTATATATATATATAAGCACTCCGGTGGCTCAGTGGTAGAACACTCACCAAAAGGGAATCACAGCGATCGCAACTGGTCGGGTTGGAGAATGTGGGCTTGGCTCCGTCCTGCTCAGACGATAATCCTCCTCGATTAGGGCTCTACACGTGAGCGGGTGGTTTATTTAGTAATATTATATATATTATATATATTATATACTATATATATATATATATATATATATAGTATTATATATATATATAACTTATATATATAATATATATATATATATATAGTCAAAAGGATATTTTTTTACATCTTGTCCTTTTGGGTAGAAGGACCACCAGGTATTAAACGAAGAGGACAACCCACTATCAGGCCATTTTGAACGCTAGCATTTTTGTTAACCAGGATATACTTATGCAGATGGAAACTAATCGGGTAGCGGTTGGCCGACGTCACCAGGTGCGGTCGGTGCGCAAAAACTCCGGTGCTCGGTAAGGCACTACTAAAACAGGTATATTTTATCCTACGCGTGGCCCGATCGATAAGCGATAGTAGCGTTCGGCTTAATGGTGTACTGTCCCGTATAATGTTGTTCGGAAGTAGTTTTTTGTTAAATAAAGATTCCAAATTCAAAGAGAATTAAAGTAGTAATAATAATTTAAAATCTTGTCTTTATAATAGATTTTTGGATGCAATAATATATATATATATATATATATATATATATATATATATATAATATATATATATATATATATATATATATATATTATATATTATAATATATATATATAATATATTATATATATATATATATATAGTATATCGATAAATCAAGACCTATTCCTTTCTTTAGGCTATTTTAAAGATGTATATCCTAATAGCAACAAATATTTTTACTTTTTTTTGTCATCTTTTGGCTTTATTTAGCTGATTAAAAAGTACTCGGGAGGTTTCATCAAAACGAAAGAATTTCTGTAATTGATGTTGCTGGTCAGCACTCTTTGACATATGAGCCACCGGGCTAACCACGTCTTTGCAGATCTTCGCCTTTAGGCGGACAGGCATACTACGGCGGTCGCACAAAACTCTGGCGACATGGAATAGCTCAATAATCTGGAAAGTTTCACCATCATTGCTGATGATTAGGGTTGGAGAAGCACCGAAATTTTCCGTACCGCACCACACAAAGTAAATTTTTTTTGCACCGCACTCGGTGCGCCAGCCAAAACTAAACCAGATACCAGAACTTTTTGACTTTGCTGTTCTTTACCGTCGATACTGATGATTCCATCTGTCTGGGGCCCACTTTCCATGTGCTCAGTCTTTTTTTTTGTTAAGTTGCAGGCCTAATTCGTCTAAGCGAGTCTTCCACTGCTGCGTTTGTTCTTAAGGGTTGTCGAATCATTTCGTCTGCTAGAAAGATATCGTCGGCATAGAGAATCGATCAGGGATGAGGTTTCTGAATATTGGCAGTCACCTCATTCATACAAAGTTCAAACAAAAGAAGCGAGAGGGCCTAACCCTTGTGAACTCTAACAATATTAAAAGACGACCCTGTTCTTGCTGGCGACATCGCACTTAACTTGTTTAATTGTGGTAGGGCAGTTTAATCCATCCGACGTGGGCCTCCGGGGCACCGTTCAATCTCAGGTTGTGCCAGATAAGCTCATGTGGAACTAATTTCGATATATATATATATATATAATATATATATATAATATATATATATATATTATATATATATAGTATTTATATATATATATATATATATATAATAGCCCACAAAATTTACTGCACGCGGCCAACACGGAACGGGAAGGTCGGTCAAAAAAAAAAAATTTGGCAGGTAGCCTTTCCCTTCCCAAAATTGATACATAAATTGATGTTCTAGGGGCGAAATGAATTAATTTTTTTTTTTTTTTTTTTATGCTCTAGGGGGAGAAATTGGGTGAGGGTTTTAGGTGTTTTGCGCTTAAAAATATTTTGTCCTTTACGTTTAAAACCGCAGAAACGCTTATTTTCATACATTTTACTCAATTAATAATGTCGCCTAACAAACTAGATCCAAAGAACAAGCAATAAAATTTTTTTTATTTACTTTAGTTTTCCATTTCGCGACCTACAAAGGTTTTAGATTTTTAATATAAACTTAGGTTGAATGATACGTACATTTACTAATTTAAAGTATTACCGTGGGGTGTAAAGTCACATTATATATATATATATGATATCATATATATATATATATATATGATATATATATATATTATATATATTATATATATAATATATATACTATTACATATATTATATATTATATAAATGTATATATATTATAATATATATTTATATATATATATTATATATATATATATATATATATATATATATATATATATAATATATATAATATTATATAATATATATATATTACTATATTATGAATCGGTGTATATTTTAAGTTCAAAAAAATTTTCTAAGTTCAGAAAAGTTAAGTTTTTTTGAAGAAAAATTGTTTTAATGTTGGAACGGCGATGATTTACGACGAAGCTTGCGCACTAAGAATTATTCTTAAAAAAAATTTATTAAACTTAACTTTTCTGAACTGAGCTTAGAAATTTTTTTGAACTTAGAATTTTTTTCAGAAAATATACCCGATTCAAATCTAGATATTTACCATTATATATAGATATATATATATAGATATATATATATAGTATATATATATATAAGTATAGTATATATATATATATATATGAGTATATATAAAACTTTGGCAATTATAAATTAAAAATAAAGAAATTAAGCTGGAATATTAGGTGTATAACTAGTTAATTCTTTAGTTATCTGAAACCAAAATAGATACGGTACTCCTGTATGTAAAGTACAATACTTTATAGTATTAATGTACCCACGGTATCGTAAGTATATTTTTACAGTGATATAGCATTTAATATAATTATTATATTTTTTATTATTATTTTACAACTTTCAATTTGGCCAGAACGTTTTGCATAAATGCGGGTGTCTAGCATCTCGAAAGTACGACACGACCATACAGACGTAAAATAAGATTTATTATATATATATATATAATATAGGTATAATATTATATATATATATATTATATATATATATATATATATATATATATATATATATATTATATATATATATATAATAATAGCCTATATATATATAAACCTGCGTTAGTTTTAATTTTCGATAAACTATTTATTGAATGGGAAATGCTGTAAATATTCCACCGACAAGGGTCTGCCCAGAACTATAGCAATATTCAAATTCAATATTTAATGTTCACCCTTATTATTAACTAAATTTTAACTTTCTGCCGTCAATTCATTTTCTGCGGAGTTAATTAACGTACTATATATTACATATCTTTAAGGATGTTCTTAAAGCTAAATCAACTTTATATTAAATTCACGCTATTATAGGTATAATTTATTTCACTTAAAGATAATATACTAACAAGAGAAAAGTATGATTTATTATTGCGCAGTAAATATGTGAAGTTAACGATCCGAAGTAAATCAGTCAAGTGAAGAGAAAAGAATGTATCCAACCAATCCATAATAATCATTCCAGAATATTCTACAGAAATTGCGTTCCAATATTTTTATTTAAAAATTTGAAGACTGAAATTTTTGTTTAAATTCTAGGACCAATAAATAATCTTGGCCGTGTTCGTATTAATCGAATTCGACACATGATCCAAGATGGCGGTGTATGAGGATCTAAGATGGCGTTATATGATAGGGCTCTTACAAAAGGCTTATTACTTCTACCACTGCTTTTGGCAGTCATCTGTTTAAATTTTAACACAGAAAATACAATGTCTTTTAACAAATTTGTATAATATGATTGGTCTTTAAACACGATGTCTATGAATAAATACTCTGAAATACTAAACAGACCAGCTATGTCACATATCAACAGTGAAATGAGACTCATGAGTCATGACATCTGACGGCGTTTTGTTGCCACTAATAGTTTGATTTCACACGTCGTACGCCTGGCAAGAATCTTTGTCAAAATTTAGCTCACATTTGCTTATTATTTAAACTTTGAAGCCATAAATTATTATTTTTTTTTTTTTAAATGGCTTACGCATTTATTTTATTATAATAATTATTATTATAATAATTATTATTATTATTATATTATTATTATTTTATTATTTATTATTATTATTAGTTTATTATTATTAAGGCCCTTATGCCGATTTCAACGAAACTTAACTTTCCGATTTTCATGAAACTTACTAATAGCTTAAATCAGTGGTTTTCAAACTTTTTAGGTTCAAGGCACCCATAGGTCATCAAGAATTATTCGCGGCACTAGGAACCGACCGGGGCCCCGGCCCCGGCCATTTTTAGCGTACCCCGGGCCCCGGCCAAAAATCAGGAAAAACCGGGGTTTCTACCGGGGGTTAACTGTAAACAATTTACACTAAATTAATAGTAGGGTTAAATTTAATCCAAAATAAAAAAATCATATTTTTAATTCCATTTGACTCCTTCTGTTATAAATTGATGCAAATATATACATACCTAAATATATATCAAATTTTTTCGGTTATTTACTATTGATTCAAATTTAAAATTGAGGCCAAATTATAATTTTTCTGAGTTTTTAACATAAAAATATTCGAAATTTGATATATCAAACGTTCGAAATAGGATATAATATAAATTGTAAAGTATCTTAATGTATTTATTTAATTTAAAGTAACATCTTCAAGAATCTAAATATTTCCGAAAATCTCTTTCCAATATATTATTAATTTAATTGAATTATATATATATTATATATACTATATTATAGATATATTATATATATATTATATATATTTATAATAGTATATAGTATATATATATATATAATATATATATATATTACTATATATCGTATATATTATATAGTATATATATACTTTAAGAGAAGAAGCCCTGGAATTCTTTTTTAAAATGTATGCGTTTCTGTCTACTTCTTATTTTAATTACTAAAGAATTAACACAAATTAAAAACATTGTTAAAGACAGTTTTTTTTTAATGAAATTAAATTTTAAAAAGGAAAGCTAATTTTCGTACCGACACGCGAGAGCTCTTCAGGCTAAGGGACTGGATTTCTTTCTCTGATCTTCATCAGTTCAAAGTGTGTTTCAAGTTGGTCTGCTTATTTTTCTTATGAGCTGTTTAATATATGAAACGGGAAGGCCAATCTCTCATTACAACAAAACTTCTTTCATTTTAAATGGCAAATATTACAAAAAAACTTTCGGCCTGAGTATGGATCCCCACTGTCTCCCATACTCGTAAATCTATATATATGGAACTAACAGAATTTTATCAATAATTTACCCCACCTTTTATTAAACAATAGTTTTATGGATTAAGATATGTAGATGAACATTTTTGTCTCCACTTCCCTCACAACCCCAAACCCTAATGAATGTCTTAAACTATAATTACATCTATTCATTCTTCAGCTTCAGTAAATCGATAGAAATGCCTTCCAACAACTCTATCCCCTTCTTCGATAACTTAATCACATGGAATAACAATTACTGGCAATTTAAATTTACTATATATAGAAACCAACATTCGCACCATACTATATAATTTACATTGGCTATCTAATCATTCCAAAAACAGAAAATTAGCTGTTCTGTCATCTCCATTTCTCCGTTCCTTTCGTATATGCTCTCCCCTCTTCTAAGCACAAGAAACTAATTACTTCACAACTTTCAAACTCACTTTACTATCCTGAGTTTTTCATCACAAAGGCATTTAACAAAGCAAAGAAAAGGTACTATAGCACCCTCTTCCCCGAAAAATAGCAACACGCCATCTCTTTTTACCAAATTCCTGCAATTACCATTATATTTGTCTAAAACAAATATTACTAAAAAATATTACCCTCATATCCATACAAATAACACTTAAAAAAACATTCTCAAACGCCCAAAACGAAAAGAAAATCTCCCCCAAAAGCTGTATATATCCATCCCCGTGCAATACTTTGCAATAACAACATATATATGGTGAAACGCATAGAGGTTGCAAAGAAGAAAAAATCAACCATACAGATGACCTGCACGAGGACAGCAATAAATTCACTTTAACAAGTCATAGGGCGTAACAGCGGCCACTCTATCATATCAAACGAAATTATAAAGATGATCAGAAATCTCAATCACACGAACCATCGAAAAATCATGGAATCCTTTTGCACTTATAATAGTAACAACTACAATAGTCCCGGTGAAGTTAAGATGGATTTTATACAAAATGAATATCTGAAAAAATCAAAATTTTTCAACAACACCATGAAGAAAATAGCAGCCAAATGAAACACACTTGAACTGATGGAGATCAAGAAAGAAATCCCTTTAGCCTGAAAAGGTTCTCGCGTGTCGGGACGGAAAATTAGCTTTCCTTTTTTAAAATTTATTTCGTTAAAAAAAAAGTGTCTTAAACAATGTTTTTAATTTGTGTTACATTTAATTAATAAAATGAAGTGACAGTAAAGCATAAATACTAAAAAAAAATCCAAGGGCTTCCTCTCTAAGTAAATATATACTACGACAAAGGGTAGTTCTTAAAATATATAGTATATAGTATATATATATTATATATATTTATATACAATATTTGCTATTCATTTAATATATCTAATGTGTAGTATATACTTATATATATATATATACTATATATATATATATATATATATATATATATAAATATATATATAATATAATTTACTTTTATATTCGTTCAGGAAAAGATCAATTTATTTTCTAAAAATTTCTTTCGTAAAATATTTATTTAATTGAAATTAATTCAAGTATTGCCTTTTTTATAATTTAAAAATATTATTATATTGAAATTATATTTTTATTCATCATTCTAAGTTTTAAGACTTTCAAGTGTTTTTTGACTTAATTATCTAATTTTAACCTACCCCGGCCCAGGCCTCCCGGCCCGGCGAAAATTCCCGGCGCGGTCGGTCAACTAACGCGGCACCATTATATATTAGTATAGTATAGTATATATATATATATATATAATACTATATAATATATATATATATTACTATATTATATTATATATATATATATATATAATTAGTGATGGGAACGATTCCAAAATTTCCACCGATGCCGATTCCGATACCAGTAAAAAGTGCCGATTCCGATTCCGATTCCTTTATGAAAGCAATGTCTTCAACTATTGAAAAAGGTTGCAAATCCACTGCGATCATTTCTCAAATACAATAAACTACAATCCATACAAACACACACACCACATCACATATATTATATATATATAATGATGATATATATATATATATATATATGGATACTATATATATATATATATATATATATAATATATAATATATATATATATATATATATACTCGTCAAAATTAACGCATCTCAAGGGTACGTGGAGAAGGAAGAGTTGAAAAGGTTGAAGAACGCGAAGACACTTTATTGGACAATGACAATAGCATTGTGGATTCCTTCCCAGAACCGTAGGTTGATAGAGTGTGAGGCTAAGGTGCAGCCAAAGAGTCTTGCAGTAGGGTTCGGAGGTTGGGCGCTGCAAACACACAATGTGGTACGTACGGCGACGGCTGCGGGGGATGTTGGGTCTGTTTCAATACCGTGTATAACCTCCTCTGGCACGGATGACTGCCTAACACCGTCCTGGTATGCTCTCGATGAGTGGGCGAATATCCTGGACAGTGATTTGATCCCATTCGTCGTGCAGTGCCTGTCGCAGGTCCGGGAGGGTCCGTTTAGGGAGTTGAAGCTGTCGGATCCGACGTTTCCCAGGCATATCCCACAATATGGTTCGATTGGGTTGATGTCCGGAATATATGCTGGCCACTCCAACGCGTAATTTGAACCGTCCTAAGGCAGTCATTCACACATTGGGCCTTGTGTTGTCTAGCGTTGTCATGCATTAGGATGAAAGAGTCACCGATGTAGGGGGCATATGGCAAGACATATGGTTCGAGGATGTCTGTGATATACCTTACGGCTGTAAGAATGCCTCCGTCGAAGATGTGCAACTTCGTAGGTCCCGATAAAGAGATGCCTCCCCCAGACCATAAAAACCGACCCAGCACTCCAAACGGCAGCACATTGCATTGCGCGAACGCTCTCCGTCGGTCGTCGATATACTCTTAGCACGCCTGTCCGAGGCGTGCAGAAGACACACTCTCGACTTCGCTGTAAAGATCACATTTGCCAATCATCGACCTTCACATGGATGTGTTCCTCGGAAAATGCCACTCGCGCCCTTCGATGTACCCGTGGTGTGCCAAAGGGGGGGGGGGGGGGGGGGGGGGGGGGGGGGGGGGGGGGGGGGGGGTGGACCCTTTGGCAGGCCTCCGGGGCCGGTAATTATGGTTCCCGTCAAGGCGTTGACAGCACTGTATTGTCCCCTGGCACCCTTGTGTCGTGTGAACCTCCACCAGCTTATCTGCATATGTCGGTCCGTGTGTCGCGCCTCCAGTAATGCAACGCAGAAGTATAGAAAATCGGTCCTTCACGGGTGGCCGTGGCCCGGGGCTGCTTTGTTCTCGCCGGCGATCATATGTCATGGTTTCCTGGTACCGGAGTAGTTGGACACACCGTTCAACTCGTTGTATGGCGCTACACGAACCGTCGACAGATGCCCGGTACCTGTGTCCTTCGGCCGTGGAGGGTTGTGTATCTGCACGCATTGCATCTCTTGACAGTTGACGCCACTATCCTTTCCATGTTTATCGGAGCCGCTTCGTACGTGAATGATCGCCTAGCTCCGATTATGCTCTCGAATAACTATCACCCACCTCTCCAGGTCTAGTTACGGGTTTATGTTTTCCCTTAATTTAATCGCAGTAAAACGGCCGAAATACTGCAGCGAAATCTCTGCGGGGTTGTTACATAGTTAAGCCTGATGCTGTCGTCTGTGTTAGTGTGGGGTTTCATGGGGTTAAGGGCCTTAACGTTACTTGCAAAGATGACATGTACCCTAAGTGGTGCGTTATTTTTTGAGCGGGTAAGTTATTATATATAATATATATATATATATATATATATATATCATATATTATATATATTATATATATATATATATATATATCTATATATATATATATATATATATACTTGTTATATTATATTATAGGCCTGTAGGGGGTACAGCTTATAATTATTTTCGTTTTAGGGGTACGCGATCAAAAAAGTTTGGAGACCGCTGGCTTAGAACATTGCAACTCAGTTTTACTCCTTTTAGTTTCTAAAATATTTACCGTAAGAGATCTTTTCCTTTTCTGTTCTTGTCTTTCCTTTCTTCTTCCTCCCTTTATTCCTTTTGGATGTTTAGTATTTAAATTTTTAAGCATATTTGTGTTGCAAAGTCACCTCTATAGGTTCCTCTTGATATTTGGATTTTGCAAATATTTGAATAGTTTTTGATTGATCATCCTTAGCTATGTCGAATAATTTCCATGCTAAACTTTTTGATTTACAAGGAATAGATCCTTCTTTGCTGGCTGATGGGTAACTGCTTGCCATGATTATTTATTATAGTAATAAATAACAATGTTAATTTTTAATTGTTATTAATTTAAATTTTTAATATTTCAGTATATTCTTTAAAGTAATAAAAATCTGAAAAAGTAAATTTATGAAATATATATATATATATATATATTATAGTATATATAATATATATATATATATATAGTATATAGTATATATATATTATATATAATATATATTATATATATAGCATAGCGTTACGGATTATTACCTAAATATCTTTAGCTCGTTTTACATACAAAAAATAGAACTCCTTGGAATTTCAACAAACAGATTCCTTGTTTGGGAAATGTATTAATTAGAAGGTTTCATTCAAAAAGTGAATGAAAGTCTGCATAAAAAAAATTAAACTAAACAAAATTTAAAGTTCTATTTTAATTCCTTTAACTTTTAATTTTCTGAATTTTTAAATTTTGATAGGCCCTAGGAAGTGTGCTTAAAGTGAAATTGGATAAGGTTATAAAGTAATTTATATATATTTTACTTATAGACTATGACAGCACTGTGTGTGTGTGTGTGTGTGTGTGTGTGTGTGTGTGTGTATGCCAGGGTGATATTTTGAGAGAACGAACAACTTTCGATAACGTAAATAGCCTATCCGCCTAAATCTGGACTCTTTCAAAACAGTGTGCAAATTGTTTAATAATATACTTGTAAACAAAATATTAATTTCATATATTAATTACATAATGTATATTCAAGAGCTCCAATTAATTACAAAGCCTACAAGGCAAAAATATATCACTGGCTTCACATCGAGTTCCCGGGTATATAATTATCAAAACATAATTACATAACATGACTAACGAAACATGCCAAAAGACTGCCTCAACCGTGACAGTCTGGAAATCCTTAACATTGGAAATCTTAAGGCTCTAACGTAAATATAACGCCGCTCAATTAAGTTTTCTTTAACTAAATAGAATTAAGGAAGAACTGAAATTAAAAATCAATATGGCAGACTTCGAAATATTGTCTTTGAAAATCATAAAGGTCAAATAAAAATTTTCAGATTGTATACCGAAGAATCGGTCAAAGAATCGGTACAATTTTGCCGATTCCGATTCCGATTCTGAAAACAGCCGATTCCCTCCGATTTCCGATTAATCGTCATTCACTAACATATATATATAATATATTATATAATTATATATATAATATAACCGGTTGGGACACGCTGTCGGCTCGGCTGAGCCGATCGAGGGTACCACCCGCAGTGAACCAAAACGGAAAACAGCACCACAGATCAAAAACCTGAAGAAGCAGAACCACACAGATATATATAATATATATAGTATATATATATATATATATTATATATATATATATATATATAATTATATATATTATACTTATATATATATATATATAACGATCTAAGGCTAAAGAAGAAAAAAAATACCCACTAGATTTGATAATATTTTAATTTTATCTAAGCGATACTTCTCCTTGACACTGCCGAAGGTGATTTCGTTAGAGCGCGGCACCCGCAAATATAACTCGCGGCACCCAGGGTGGCCGCGGCAACACAGTTTGAAAAACACTGGCTTAAATGAAAGAAAAAAAATATCAGAACATGAGACTGAAACAAGTTACGAAGCCTTCCAATTTAATATTTCAAGCATTCAAATAAACTATCTTACACTCCCACATGATGCTTTATTTAAAACTTTGTATCAGCGATTTTGGTCGTTGATGCCAATATTTAATTAATTTACCATTACTCACTAGTTTGGTGGTTCGAGGGGCGGAGGACCCATAGAAAAATGTTCGTGTGCCATGCATTTGTATCAGGTGCCGATGGATTTTATTAACTTTGTTCTAATTAAAAACATTTATGGCCAAAAGTATTTTGAATGTCGAAATTTGACGATTTTTAAAATAAGGTTCTTCATTCTTCAACTCATTTCAAATCTGCTCCTCTTTTACTTTTAGAATTGTCTGTCTTAGTCTTTCCGATTCTATTCTCGCTGATCTGGATAGAATTTAACATATTGGCATTTGTTTAGGATATTGTCAAGCCTTAGGTTGCGTTGTAGGTTGTTCATATTGCGTGAACATGTTTAATATATTGGTTTGACTGGGGCAATCTCGATAGGCACATGTGGCTTCTTACTGCCACTATTATGTTCTAACCTTGGTATGGCTGCAGTCTGTTAGCAACTACTGCGGTAGGCTGTATGGATCGGCGTTGCCGTAAATCTAGCCCTAATATTATATATATATATATATATATACACTATATGGAAATTAGAAAAATCAGATATATTTTCTAAGATTCCGATAATATGAACGATATAATTGTATTCTCTTTATTGTAATATTATATACATATTATATAGTATATATAGATATATATATTATGACTTCTCCTTTAAAAGGTAGTTACAAAAAATGTCATAATATCGACAATCGCATAATACTGAATCGTGAGCGCTCGCAGGCAGTGTCACGTGTTAGCTAAAACCCAATAGAAAGATCGCAAAAGTTTCCACAAGTTGCTTTTTTTTATCATGTTAATTTTTATGTTAATTTTTTTTTATTTTTTTTTTTTTTATTCTTTTTTAAGGGGCTCGAGCCGACGGAGGGCCAGAGGGGGGGACGAAGTCCGCCCCCGTCGTCCCCCGCTGAGGCCGAGAGACCCTGACTCTTTCTTATCTTTGCGATTTAATCTTGGGTATATATATATATATATATATATATATATATATATATATATATATATATAATATATATATATATATATATATATATATATATATATATATATATATATATAATATATATATGATTTTATTATGGATCTCCTCCTTTAAAGGGTAGTTAACCGATATATTAGTCGAACGAACAATGTAAATTCTGATTTTTTTCGATTTATTTCAAGACAAATAGTCGCGACGCAGAGGTTGCCAAAATGAGTTTTTTTTTTTTTTTTAGTAAAAAAAAAATAAAATAACGTCATTGGCAACCTTCTCGCACTTTTGTCTTGAATAATCGACCCAACACCACACCCCCCCTCCCCTCACACGCATTACATTGTTCGTATCGATTTTCGGCTACTACCCTTTAAGGAGAGATGTTCCCTATAATAGTATTATATAATTCATATATATTATATATATTATATATATAATCTATATATATATATATAATAAATAAATTATATATAGTATATTAATATACTAGATAGATATTATTCGCGAATTTGTCATGTGATTTTCTAAGATTCCGATAATATGAACGATATAATTGTATTCTCTTTAATGTAATACAGAATATCTTGAACTTACAAAGACACTTAATATGGCTACATAGTATTATATATATATCTCCTCATTATCATTCTCTCCCCGTGGTGTCAAGATTTAACATTTATGTTAAGCCGCTTTCCTTATAAGAAATATTTTAAGCATGGTACCATAAAGTACGTATCCAAGGTAAATAACGATATATTTCCGATGGTTTCCTTCAGGGCTGCGGAGCCGGCAAATTTTTTTCCCGGCTCCGACTCCGGCTCCATCATTTTAAACTTACTCGGCCTGGGTTCCGAATCCCGCCATTTTAAAATTACCACTCGGCTCCGAACTCCAGCATTTATAAAAATTGCTCGGCTCCGACGGTCCGGATTTTAAAGATTGTTCGGCTCCGGCTCTCGGCCTCTAGTTATCATTCCCTTTTCCATTTAAAAACTTAAAATCATTAAAAGGGTGAATCTACAACAAACTTTTTAATGGTTTGACAGAAATTGAATGTCTCTGCTTATAAGACATCTTTATTAACATAAAATTAAAAATATCTTTTTATACTAAATATTTTATAGTAATATTAAGAATTTTAAGAGAACTTACAAAAAAAGAATAATTACTTATATCACTCACACTTCTCTATCAAATTCCTCTTCGAACGATGAACTGCCTGTACATTTACGTATAATAATTTTACTAAAAAGTTTTTTTTTATTTTTTTTTAAAAACGGAAAAATTATATTTCAGTTTCAAATTAAAGTTTAAAAAAATTTTTTTTTTTGAACTATGAGCTGCCTGAACGTATGTAATATATTTTTTATTAAAAACATTTTTTAAATTTATAAAATAAAATTATTATAATCACTTTCTTCCTAAATTTTTAAAATCTATTTCTTTTTTGAACTGCCTTAGCATATGTACCATAAATTTCCACATTTCTTAAAAATAAAACTTCTTCCATAAAATCCTCCTTTAACGCGAGCTCCTAGCTCATACTATTTTTATTTTTAAAACAAAAAAAGATACGCACTTCATATTCACTTAACTAGGATGGAAAGCTGTAATTGTGTAGCCGCCTCTTGAAAAATTTTAGGATAAGTAGGGACATCCTCTTTAATTAACTTGTTTAAATCTTGGATTCCGGATTGATTTTTTTTATTTCATCTAATGCCCTTGTGGATTCTAAAATTTGTATATTTCTAGAGGGATTTTAAGGTTAAGTCTACTCATTTCCCACTGGTAGATTGGTCTTTTTCAGTCGCTTTTCTGCATGCTCCAATGGTCAAATTTTACCTTCATCTGACAAGATACCACAAGGAAGGATTCCTGAAAACTGCTGACTATCTGACTCCGACCCAGATTCTTCGATAGTATTATCTCATTTTAAGTCCTAGTTAACAAAGAACATTCCTAGCTTTCATATCAGTTCTTCAGTTCTGAGAAAGATTCTGAACCGCACAGATGGCCGCACAAATTATTTTGTTTTCAGTTAAAATTCTTTCCCTTCCTTTTCTATTGAATTTATTATGCTAAAATCCCTTCTCTATAAAAAAAAAAAAAAAAACAAAATTTGCAGTCAAGGACGGTACCGGCAAGCATCAATACGAACACTGCATAATTTAGAAAAGTCCAGCAATAAGAAACATGTAGCTTAAGTTGTTTTTGATCTAAGATTGAAACTTTTTCAGCTTGACGCTTTAGAACTTCCATTATAATATTGGGATTCGCGTTGCTTTTGCTGTTTGTTTAGCCTTTTGCTTATAAGATTTACTGCATAAGTATTGCGGAGACAATCACGCGCTGCTAACATAAAGAAATGAACTTCAACCAGGTACGTGTCCTCATTTGTGAAATGTTAATGTCATCGGAACATAGTCTTTACATAGTTTAATCAAGTTCATTCTGAAAAAAATATTGCTTCTTCGTTTTGACACTCAATAAATCAGTATCACATTACCAGTTTCCTGTTCCTCATTCTCATTGTCCTTATTTAATTTTCTCGTACTGATCATGATTGATGCGCTATCCGTAACTAAGCTAGAATACTTGCCTCTTATTATTTCGATTTCATTCTTTAAAAACGTCAATAACAAGTTTCCTGGATATATTAGCTGAAATGCTTCGAGATATGGTATCTCTTACTGCTAACGTATTATTAAATATTGTTTTTATCTACGCCCACAAATCTAATATTAATAGCGCAAAATAATTTGGCTTTCCCCTTGTGTAATCATCCATTTTAAAATGCACGAAGCGTCCTTTAAGCAATTTTTTAAGTTTATTGTTTTGCTTATCCGCTTCTTCTAGAACTGTTTTCCGAATATTTTCCCGGTCTAAAGGAACTTCCAGTTTTCGAGTGCCATGTTCCACATAGTGCTCTTAAATCCTGCTCTTGCAAAAAAATCCTAATGGGTCACTATCTTAACAACCATTATAATCAATTATAGTTTGAATTTTTTAATATTGACATAGACAGAAAAGTTTTTTAACAATTGAAAGAAACCGTATGCCAGCTTCTAGTCCTGAGTTTTCA
>JABUQX010037154.1:30000-41081 GCA_015478945.1 Trachelipus rathkii | reverse complement strand
GTTTTGCAAAAAATCTTAGAAAGAATTACAAGGAGAGCTATAGGCCATTCGGAATAGGTGGATATATACGCGCTTCCAAACTTATGGGAAAGTGTAGTTATTGAGGCATAGAGATTAGTTGAACGAGGTGGGGTCAGCACGAAGCACACTTCCTCAAAACTGGAAGAATGCCATCCGGCCCACCCGCCTTCCTAATGGATTTCATAGATTTCAGGAGCTCTTGCACCCGATCAAATGATAATGACAAAGGTAAAGCATAGGACACTGAGAGGAGAGAGGAGGAAGATGAATACCAGAAATCGTTCGAGGGTTGGTTAGAGAAAATAGCAGGCCAAAGAGGATGATTGCCTGTCAGTTGGAGTATTAAGCAACAGAATCATCAGAGCGGAATAAGAGGAGAAAGGATGATTACAGAAGTTGTTAGAGATGTTTTTAGCAAGGAGGCCAGAAAGATTTTCAGTAGGAGAACCAAGGAGGTCAGCGCATTTCGTTTAATGAAAGTCCGCTTTGCTCGTCGAAGAGTTATCCCTGCAAAACGATTCTAGCTGAATTGAAAAAATTGGCAAGAGTGATTAGGAGAACCAGAATTTTTCCACACCGATAAGTATTGTCTCTAGCGCTGAATGACAGGGAACAAGCACATCGAACCAGGATGTTTGAAGGAGAAAAATTTGACGAAAAGAGAATGAACCTGCTCATCATTAACAATTACAGTTCCACTTTATCGGCAGAATCTGAAGCCTCTTAAGAGTCAAAGCAGTCGCGTTGCAATTATAGTTAGCGTAGAAGCAAACCGCAATGCCCCCCAATCGGCCCGATCCAAAGTGCCAGAAAAAACCGCATAGGGGCAGGATAGAGATGTTGGAGAGAAAGTATTAAAATTAAGTGATTATTAGGGTTGTGGTCAGATTACCCGATATGAGCGAAGTGTGTATTTATAGGAGAGAAGGACTAGTTGGTGAAACATAGTCAAGAGTGTTCAAGAATTCGTTAGGACGATCCGGATGTGTAGGTTATTTTATCAGTTGCTCCAGATCGTAAGAATACTGATGATTCGGCTTCCTCCCAACTAAATCAGTACGAGAGGAACCCACAATTCAGTTTTGTGTACATTGAAAATCCCCTAAATAGGAGGACCTCATTATTTGGTGGAAAATACAACAGTCTCGTAGAAGTATTAGGTAATCAAAAAAAGCATGAAAATCTGTGCTGTAAGAGAACAAGAAGCATAAGAATAACAGTAGAAGGAAGAAGATTTTAAGCACAGAACATCAAAGTTAGGAAGATTCGATTCTCGGAGACGTTATAGGAATGTTTATATTTACATAGGCACTACTCCACCCTTCAAACGGAATATAAATATTATAGTTGGAATATAAACGACTTGAGGCTGGAATTCTTAGCCATTTGGCTCTGCAGACAAGAGAATAAAATTAATTTAGAATAGAGTTAGAGAGTAGTATCCATGATGCGAGTTAGAGTGCAAGCCAGATGTGGTTAAGTCAAAAAGAAAGCCACGCCTGTTGCAAATCTGCTACCATACACGCACACGCACCCAAAAAACAAAAAAAAAACCAGAAACAAATAGACAAAAACCAAAGGAGAAAATGAGGTAAATTTATTCGTACGCTAAAAACCTAAATTTTAAAACGATAAACCCTATTTACAGCAAATATCAAAATATGAATAATCCAGAAATTTTAAAACATCACGCACTCACACGCTCTCACGAAATTGCGACAAAAAAAAAAAAATACTATTGATCAACTAAAAAAGTAGATGAATATGTAAAGTTATAATAATGGCTGTCCAAATAGGTAAATTTTGCGCTAAAGAGAAGACGCTAAAAATCTAAGTTAAAAAGAAATCGAGGAAAAAAAACAACTTGGTACTAGCTACCTACGTTATGAATTTATTATTGAACTAAAAGTTTTTAAGATCATTCACCCAAAAAGTAAAAAGTATCGGCTAAGTATCGGCCATTTTAACCGATACCGATACCATCAAAAGATGCCCGATACTACCGATACCGATAATATCGGTACATCCTAAATATATATATAATATATTATATATATAATATATAATAATATATATATATATATCATATAATATATATATAAATATATATATAAATATAGTATATACGCCTATATATATATATAATATATATATATAATATATATATATATATATATATATTATATCAGGGATGGGAGTCTGAGTCGGGAGTCGGGATTCGAGCGTTTTCAGGGGTAAGGAGTCGGCAGTCGGAGTCCGGGATCGGGAGTCGATTTCCCAAAAAGTTGGGAGTCGGAGTCGGAGTCGAGTCAAAAAAAAAACGACTCCTTACGACTCCCAAAACAATTTTGTATTAAAATTTTTCACACAAAAATTTGGAAAACTTAATTGAATTTTTATTAAATGGACATACATTTTTATTTTTGACATTTGTTTGTAGCCAATTTAGTTGTTTATTTTTAACTGGTATTAAAAATAAAATAAAACTGGTAAAAAATAAAAATGTACTTGACTACTTGTTTGATTGTCATTAACGATTATCACACGATCGTGCATTAATATCGTACAAAATTAAAGGCGCAGTAAGTACATAACTGATGTTAAAATATAGGAGTACACCCAATTAGTGTGAACCCTGAATAAGCTAAAAGAATCGGATAGAAATACTATACATTTAGTACAACAACTGTGCTGGCGCTCACGTTGTGGTTGCGTCAGCATTTCAAATATGTACCCTAAGGTGTTCGTGAATTCTAATATATATTTTAATTTTTTGGTGTGTAGACACACGAAAATATATCTAACTTACCCACAAACAGTAAGTGGTGGTAAGATAATTTATAAATAAAATTCAGTTTGTTAAAAATATAAATATTAATCAGTTTGATAAACAAATAATTATTTTTCTTACGTTTTGGCAGGGGTTTGTAGTTTGTGAGCAAATGACCTTGATTATTTTGCTTCAGCAAGTGTGTTACCAGCGTTATATATATATTAATATATATATAATATATAATATATTATATCATATATATATATATATAATATTATATATTATTATATATAATATATAATATATATATAATATATATATATATAATTCAGTGGCGACTCCAGCAACTTTTGCTACTCTCGGCTCTCTCTCCCTCTCCTCTCCTTCATTCTCTCTCTCTCTCTCTCTCCATCTATATATATATTTTATATATAAATATATATAATATAATATATATATAATATATATATTATATATATATATATTATATATAAATATATATAACTGTATTATATAATATATAGTATATATCATATATATATACTATTATATTATATAATATATTAGTATATATTATAATATATATATATTATATAATATATATATAATATATATATAATATATATATATATATGGTCAGCGTCTGTTATAGCCGTCATATGAATCTTAAAAAACTATTAACTGCTACAAGTAAAACGGAATACATTGCTGAAATGCTGGCCCAAAGTTTGCCCTGGAAATGTAAAAAAAAAAAAAAAAAGCAAAAAAAAAATAAAATAAATAAAAAAATTATATCTCAAAAACTACAATAGTACAGCGAAAAGGAATACATTTTTGGGATCCTTGTAATCACAATAAGAAAAATGTAAAAGAATAATAATAAAAAAAAATTATGTTATAATTATAGTAATGATGATTAGAAGGCTATTTAGAGACCTTTTATTTGGTTTCTCGTTAAAATAAATAGACTTTCTATTAAATTTTGCTTTTTTTTTTACTAAAAGAATACCCCAAGGGTTATTCGCGCCCGGATGGCAGGAGTCGGGGTCTTTCGGCTTCCGGAACTACGGGGTAGGATAATTCCCCCCCTGGGAGGGTCTCCGAAACCCCGCTCTTTGGTATTTGTCGCGGGGTTCCTTCCGCCCCTCCCTACGGGGTAGGAAAACGTCCCCCCTATGTTCCCCGTCGGCTCGAGCCCCCTAGTTTGCCGTATAAAAAAAAAATAATAGAAAGTCTATTTATTTAACACGAGAAACAATAAAAGGTCTCTAAATAGGCCTTCTAATCATATTACGAATTAATTATTTAACAATAATTTTTTTATATTATTATTATTACATTTCTTATTGTGAAAGTCTTACCAGGGATTCCAAAAATGTATTTCCTTTTCGCTGATAGCTGTATATTTTGAGATATAATTTTTTATTTTTTTTATTTTTTATTTTTTTTACTTTTTTTTTACATTTCCAGGGCAAACTTTGGACCAAGCATTCCCAGCAAATGTATTCCGTTTTACTTTTGCATTAATAGTTTTTTAAGATACATATGACGGCCATAACAGACGGCCTGCATATATATATAAATAATCTATATATAATATATAATATATATATATACATAATATATATAATATATATATATATTATATAGATAATATATATATTATCTACATAGTATTATTAATATATAATATATATATATAAGATAATATTATATATTCAGGGGCGACTCGGTGGGTTAAAGTTATCTTCAATAGTGCTAGAATGGTTAAAGATGAACGAATTTTGAACTGATTTCTATGTGCCAGACCTATGATGAGGCAATGAAAATACTGGATGAGATTACTAGTCTCCGATAGATTGTTGACAGATTTGGTCTACAGAGAAACTCTGCGCAACAAGATGTGATATACAATATGAGAGATTTAATACATATAAGAACTGGAGGATATCTGCCATGTAACTCTTTATTATATAGGAAACCACTGACTACTTAGGTTGCTTTGTATATAATTAAGGGGTAAGCGCAACCTTATTATTAGAAATAGGACACATGAAAATCGCTAGGACATATATGTGTTGAATTGTGTGATTAGTTATTCGAGCCATCTAAAATATAATTACTCAGGGAAACGAATACGAAGATAAATAAACAAATAATGCTTCAAATTAATTATGCCGATCAGAGATGTAGACCTAAGTCAAATACTTTAAATTGCAATATTGAATGCTTCAAAATACGATAATATTTTATGTGATATAAGTTAGTAACTTTATTTATTCTTGAAATTGATTTAATACTAATAATTTATGAGTAATAGGATATACGGTTTGACATAAATACTTATAAAAATAACATAATATAGAAAAAATAACTAAAATAATAATAATATAAATGAAAATAATAATAATAATAAATGAGCGATAATAATAAATGATATAATAATGTGATATAAGCAAGCTCGACATAATAATCATAGATGTATATTCGAATCATCTCAACAAAATAATAAAAAAGAAATTCAATAAATAATTAACATAATAATTAATAATAATCTAATTAATAATAATAAGATCATAATAATTATTAAATAATAAATCAATGTATATAATAAATGATATACAAAGTTTTAATATCAATTTATATTGAGGATTAATACTAATAATTATATATTTGTAAATGATTTAATATACAAATAAAATCATTTGTATATGTGTAGATTTTTTTTTTTTTGCCTTGAAAATGGTATATTCTACATAATAGTAATAATAATAGTACAATTAAAATAATATAATATATATAATATATAATTAAATAATAATAAATTTATATATTAATATTATTATATATAACAATATAATAATCCACATCTAAGAAGATTATAACAACCTCTAAATATTTTAAGATCAATACATTACTTTATGCACCTTATCTCTTAAACTCATTATTTAATACCTTACTTATATATTGAGGCATACTTTACATTGATAACTTTAATTTTAAGACAAAAACACTTGTTAAATAGGACAAAGATATAATATCCTACCAAATTTGTCTCACCTATATTTTTCGTAAACACCCTGTGGTATAATATAGTTATATTAATGATATATTATATATTAGAAGATATATAATATATATATAATATATATATATTATATATATATATATATATATATATATATAATATATATTAATATTATGTTCCAACCCTTGAAGAGTGGAATACTCATAAGTGTTAGGATAAAATAAGGTAGGATAATTCTTCTTATTTTTATTTTTCTAAATAATTCTCAATTAAATTCAAATAGTATATAAATATATAATGGTATTCAGTGTGATTATATTTAAAGATAACATATAATTATAATATAGTTAAGGCTAATATTACATAATCCCTTATAAATGACAATACACTAAATATTAAGTCCAGTTCACTATGAGCTATAATATTATATACCCATTATTATGCTTCATATTAGGTGAAGGGTTATAACTCGAGTAATTAGACTTATCTATAATCGCTATATAGTAGTATATAAAATAAAAAATAAAACTCATTAATTCTTTACCTGTTCTTCTCACAAAAAATTACGAGGAGAAAGATCCTACCTCAACAAGTCGATGTCACTAGGTTCTTTAATACTAATACCTCTCTTTATATTAAACGTTATAAGGTATCCATATTATACACGGTCAATATGCCTCTTTCTAGTATTATATTATATAATTATAATTGAGGACGTATAATCATTAGATACTTGGCTGGTATTTACTTTCTAATACCCCATAGCATCTTACTATCAGATTTGAAATTCTGAGTAACGTGCACACGTTTACCGGCGTGTGAGTTATATATTACCTATCATATACATTTATTATTGAAACAGTGCTCACCTCATATATAATCCAAGAGGGTAAGTTTATTATATAAAATAGTTTCTCATTTCATATATATATAGCTTATAGCAGAATGTTTATTCAAAACCTACAATGAAGTGGAAGTGAAGTAATAGATGTAATTTAATGTTACTAGGATTAAATTTTGTGATAATTAGACAATTAAGTGAAATATCAATAAAATATAACTATATCTGATTCTATCTATTTACCAATTATAGGTTTAAACTAGTGCGGAAAATGGCTAGTTTAAGGTATTGCACCTATTTATCATCCCCAATTTTTTTTTTTATACTTTCTATAGACTGTTATAGTAATGCCAGTAGCTACGTATTAGTGTTCGTTAATAGACCTATATAAATATAGGTCTATTCTCGTGACTGACAATTAAATCAATATAAATTATTTACAGAGCTATATATAAATAAAAGATCAAGAAGACGAATGTATCTATTAGTACTATAACATGCCAACATATGCACCTCTCTCGATGTTCATGACCTAAGTCAAAAAAGAGTTTCCCTTCAGGTATCACGCGACAATATGATCTATCAATTTGTATTTTATCAGTACTCGCGTGATTTAGTAAGGCTAGAGAACCTTCTAGCTTAATAAAGATTAAATAATAATGGCTTTCTATGTGATATGACATTATTGCCGCCTCCATATCACTCATCTGATATCTTAGTATCTGATATACACCAATGCGCGCCAGTATAGCACTTAGAAAACAATAGTCTATCTGCAATGTACATAATGTAAGTAGTTTACGATAACGATACAACTGTAGCTACACAGGCCCTAATCTTTATTCTCATACATATATAATTATATAGTGTAGCTTCGCGTACCGGTAAATGGGTAGTATTTAGCGGCGGTTCAGAGTAGGAAGGGGAGAAGTATAAAATGGATTTATCCCACTAAAGTGGGCAAGATGAAAGGTTAAGAGCGAAGTTTATCGCCCATACTTGAGTGACGTAGATATACAGTGAGCTACTCTTATATTATATACTATCGATAAACTCGTTTACGGTTATGTTTACTAGGGGTATAGTGGATTCAAGACATTTTAATTATAAGTATGAAGTCTAATAATAATGAACCCAATTTCTCCAAAAAAGAGATTACATCGGCCTACTGGAATATGAAATATTATAGACCTCTTGTCACTCAGAGCGATAGCGCTGATATGTAATCTATTCATATATAATGCCATATATCCACATAATATATTCCCTAATGTATGTCAATTATGGTGAATAATTCAATGTTGATATATAAAATATTAAAGATAAAATATGTTTTGGATTGTGCTGTTACTCAACTAATGTAAATTACATATACATATTAACGCCTCTCACTTATCTTAAATCTGCCTATCTGGAAGGTTGTATTAATTATTAAAAATTTTTAAATAGATTAACTTCCCCTATAAATACTAAGTTATAATAAAAAGTAATATATATAATATATAAAATATATACTATATATATATAATATATATTATATATATATATATATTATTTATATATTTATATATATATTATATATTATATATAGTATATTATATATACTATATATATATTATATATATATATATTATACATATTCTCTTGTACATATATATGTTATATGATGATTATATGGTTTATGTATTTTTAATATATTGTCTATATGTATATATATATACATAGATAGAATATATATTATTTGATAATATATTATTTTATATATATATAAGTATACTATGATCAATATTTACATTTACTTTAGACCTATTTAATATTATAGTAAGACATTATATTTGAAAGGTATTAAAGACTGTATTTAGCTCACGCGTTAGAAATATTTAAAACTTTTTTTTTCATATTCAATAAGGCCCATTTTAGAATTTTTTGTGCTGTGTGTGAAGTATAATAAGGCTTCTAATCTACATTAATAAATTTTTTACTTGTAGAAATTTTATAATAGATTCTACTTCGTGTGAAACGAAATTATATTTTAACAATTTTTTATTTGAATTAGTTTATTTCACTTTTTTTTATTCATGTTATTTTAATAATTTCCTTTTCTTATTATAAATTTTATTTTGCTCATTATAGCTATTCGTTACGAATATTTTTTATAGTGAATAAATATAAACTCTTATAGAATGTTAAATTTTATTTAATTATTAATAAAAAGCTAATTTAAATATTTTAACTTTTTAACTTTTAGCTTTTAATTTTTATTTAACCTGGAATTTAAAATTCATTTAACTATAACTTTTAACCTTTTAACTTTTTCTTTTAGATTTAGACTTTAAATTTAAATTTAATTTATTTTAACTTTTAACTTTATTTAACATTGAATTGCTAAATTTGTTCAGAGCATTTAACTTTTAATGCTTTTAACTTTGAATTTAAAATCAATTTAATTTAACTTTTAAATTTTTAACTTTTACCTTATAAAATAAATTTAACTTAACATTTAATGTATGTCAATTTAAATTTTAATTAAAAATAGTCTTTTTACAAATTGTAAAATTTTCAATGACTTAAATGTCAAAGGAGATTTTACTCTCCATCAGCGGTATTTCGAAACCACATGGACTCCGCGTGCGCTGAAGTTAACAGAAAGTACTTATATATTCTAACACGGGAACAAAAAATCTAAAATGGGCTTTGATTTAAACATAAATAAAATCAAATTTTTAAAATTCTAATGCGAACAAGAGGAGAAAAGGAAAAATGAATACGAGGTGTTAAAGACACGTTCCTATATGGTATACCTTTCAAATATAAGGTCTTAATATAATATTTAAATATTGTTTAAAGTAAATATAAATATTGATCATAGTATTTACAGTTGAACGTAAGGAGTAAAAATAAATAAAAAATATTATGCTTTTAGATATTCTGTCAATCAGAGGTTTAAATATATTTTATTATTTTAATGTTATCGAAAAGCAGCGCTATTTCTTCTTCTTCTTCTTCTTCTTCTTCTTCTTCTTCTCTTCTTCTTCTTCTTCTTTTCTTCTATCTTCGTTCTTTTTCTTGCTGTCTTCTTTTCTTCTCTCTCTTCTTTTTCTTCTTTTTTCTTCTTCATGTTTTCTTACTTTTTCTTCGTTTTCCTATTTTTCTTTGTTTCTTCGTTTTCTTCGTTTGTTTTTCTTTTTTTTTTCTCTTTTTTTCTTTCCCTTTTTTTCTTTTTTTTCTTTTTTTCCTTTTTTCTTTTTTTTTTTTTTTTTTCTTTTTTTCTTTTTTTTTTTTTTTTTTTTTTTTTTCTTTTTCTTTTTCTTCTTTCTTCTATCCTTTACTCTTGTTAAATAATGTTAATAAATTATTTAAATTTTAATTTGCATTATAAGTAATAATAATTATAAGTAATATAAATTTCAAATTACACTTATGATAAAGCATAATTTCAGTATATATTTTTATCATGACGTTTAACTTCATTTGTTTCAAGCATAAATTCCTAATTTTAAAGTAGCCATTTAGGCTAAGAACTCACTAAAAGATTATATAATTGGAGAGTATCACTGGAACTCTCAACTAGCTGATATGCTTGCCTTGAATTGGTGATAACCTGAAGGACAACATTTTGTCTACCTGGAGGGACTGTATATGCCTTTAGTTGATGAGTAGCTCTCCAAAACAAAGCAAAAAAATATTAAAGTAATAATAACAGTAATAAAACAAGAGAAGATATGAACACCCGACCCCACGTTTTTGCAAAGACGTATCGATTTGTCTTCCACCACTGTGTGTTCTACTGACTTTAGAAATCTAATCATCTGAATTACAATGAAAATCTTCTACGTTAAATTTCAAATAGAACAGAAAAATAAATATTTAAATATACAAAAATGTTATTAAAAATTATTATTTCATCGATTTGTCATTTGAGTGTAAGGGTGAAAATTTAAGAACAAACTAAAACATGTATATTCCTTTTTACTATTACTACTACTACTTCTACTACTACTACTACTACTACAAATTCGATAATAATAATAATAATTAATAATAATAAAATAATGAATAATAATAACAATATTTAAAGAATTTTAATAATAATATTAAAATTTATATGGATTAGTAAAAGGATAATACAATAACTAATACAATATGAATAAAAATAATACGAAGAATAAAAAATTATTATTAATAATAATACATAATAATTAATAATAATAATAATAATAATAATAATAATAATAATAATAATAATAATAATAATAATAATAATAATAATAATAATAATAATAATAATAATTAATAAAAATATAATAATAATATATTAATAACTATTATAATTGATAAATATAAGTAGAATGATAAATTAACATTTTTAATAGATTTTATAACTTTTTCATATACTATGAATAGTATTTATAATTATT
>JABUQX010037154.1:0-10000 GCA_015478945.1 Trachelipus rathkii | reverse complement strand
CCTCTTCTTTTATACTAATTAGGTTGGTCAATCTGGGATTCCATAGGATGTATATCCTGTGGGTGATCTTAAGAATCTTGTGAAATCAAATTAATAATTTATAAAAGAAATTTGTTTATGAAAATACTATTGTGAAATTGGGAAAAACCCTTAGGGAAAAACCGTGAGAAAATTATTAATATCGTGAGAAAAATGTTATTTCGAAATATGTTTTTCCAAATAGTTCTAAATATCATTAATTAATTTAATATGGGATTTCTACATCCTGTCTACTTGGTTGGGGTTTTTATCAATTAAGCAATCGGACTTTTCAGTTTATCCCCCCTTAAAAAAATTTTTTAAGATTTAAAAATTTGACTTAGAAAAATCAAAAATATTAAAATCAAAATATTAAGTAAACTATTAAGTAAATCAAATAATAAGTTATGCAATAACTTATTAATATAATGTTCCGGCTTGAGTTCCATAATGTGATCTTCGTGTATGAGTCGAATCCTTCTCCGTCTCGGCAAGCCTTTTCTCTCCTTTGTATCCTTTGAAGTATCCCATTCGCCGTGTCCTCTATAATACCTTAAAGAGAAAGAAAAATATCGGCAGCAGTATGGGGTCTTTAAAAGATTGGAAAGATTTACATGTTAATATGTAAAATGTAATATAAATTGTAAGAATTTGTATAAAATGAACTGTATGAGAAATACTAACATATGTTATATTGACTGCAAACGTCTTTGTTGATTGTTGTAAATTGTACTTAAATGTTGTTTCAAGTAATGTTTAGATGCTGTTGTGCATGTTACATGTTGCAAATGTAAGTTTCTAGTGACTGAATTTGATGTCTAAAACATTAGCAAACTGTTTTAATTGTTAATTGACTGTTTAAAAAGGCAGTTGATTGGTATGTGAACTGTTACTTGTCTTTAAAGTTGTGAACATTGTGATATGAAATGTTATTAACATTGAAATATAATAATGAAATAAAAGAAAATTGAAAATAAAAAATTCCCAAAAAAAAATAAATTAAATTCTTAGGAAAATCTTCCCATATTTCGTTTTCTAGAAATCTATGTTTTCATTAAAATATATTTGTAATAGGGATTAGTATAATATTATGAACAGGGACAATATTCAAGTTGTTAAAATTATTAAAATTGTTTAAAATTTGTTAAAAAAAATTATAAAAATTGTAAAAATGGTTAAAATTGTTAAAAATTTATTAAAGTTGCAAAGGAAATATTTAACTTTTCTTTTCATTAACTTTTATATTTGAACAGGGACATTATATAAATATAAAAATAATTAGTAAATCTGCGTGATATATATTAAAGATTTACGCTATTATTCAATTCATGGTGTGATAACTTTATAATCATGAAGTAAATTAAAAACAAGTGTCTTCGAGCAATTTCACATGTTAATTTATAAATCTGTAAACTTGCAAAGTTACTCGAAAGCAATTGTTAATAAGTTATTGGATCGAACAGGGACATATATATATATATATATATATATATATATATATATATATATATATATATATATATATATATATATATATATATATATATATATATATATATATATATATATATATATATATATATATATATATAAATGTTATAAGATATTGAAATAAATGTCCTCATCCTTAAAATTGATTTTAACTGAAATTTGTTACTTATTTCCTGCTGGGACAGCTTGGTGATTATATATAATGAAGTCCATCCCTAGGACTTAATATAATATTAAATAAATTGTATTACATTCCAAGGATAAATTCAAATATATATTATACTCAGTGACCTGATGATAGGTGGTGGTTTTTGACCTGATAGGGAAATTCCTCAGTAACAAATAATGTCATTGCTTGTTACTGACGAACCACATTATCCTGAAAAAATGCGTACCTCAGTGTTCCCTGCTAAAATGAATATCTGTAAAAGAATATTAATGTTCCCTGACAGTATACTTACTTCAGAGAAATTCTGTAAAAAAAAGTTTTGAATTAGGATTAGTAACTAAAAAAAAATATAAATGTAAATTTAAATAAGTTTTCTTAAGTGCTCCTGTTATTATAAGAGTATATTACCATATTACCAAAATTTATATTTTTAGCTATATAAGAAAAATATAACAAAAATTTGTGTGCATGTGTGAACGCGTAAGAAATATTCTCGAATGGGAGAATATATGAACTTTGTAACAAAAAAGTAAAATTATTCACACCATTATTCCACATTCATCCTTACACCTCTTTATTATCTATTATTGATAAAAAATGTAAAATTTAAACAAAATACTAGGTGTGTTTATGCACCAATACATGATCGAATATTTAGGAACATGAACTGTTATGCTATAAAATGTTATGTTATTTATCCATGAGCGGACGAAATGTTATCTTATTGAGTCATGACTGAACGCTATTTTAAACTAAGTGTAACAAGACTAACATAAATTTTCGGTGTACGTAAGTTACCTATTATGTATTGTGTCTGTTGCTTGTGAAGTCAATTAATGAATAAATGTTTCCATGTCGTTTGGATATACACATAATGCTCCATATGTAAGTATTACTTTCAAATATTTTATGTAATGCCCACATATGAATCATCTAATGTATATCTCATAATTTACATCTATGAATGAATACATGTGTACTTGTATTTATGAAAGTTACATATAAGAAATTTTTACTTTAAACGTGAAATATTTAAATGTTGTTATTCAAATGAAATAGCAAATCGTGGTATGTAGGTCAAGTTAAGTTACCGTTACCTGACCCTTTTATACTGTATTGACATGTTAACTCTTTCATTCTTACATTTTAACGTTACAAGTAATTTGTAATGACTAATGATAAGTCTGTAACCTTGTTTTGTATGCAATCTAAATAAGTTTAATGTGATACGTTAAAATCAGCTAGTGGTGACAATGTATTGTTCATACTATTTAAAACTTGATGTGTGTCTTACTAAAATTCAAATATTATTTTTATTCAAGTTACCACTCATATTTACGTTAATAAGATAAATTATCTTCAAAATTGCTATCATTCATACGTTGAGCTATTATGTGAAACAAAAAATGTTAAACAGATTACTGTATTGTGATATCTGTATGTGATATCTGTAAATAAAAATTTTTTTTATTAAAGTAGATTATATAAATATAGTACCTTCACTATAAAAGTTATAATTGAATCTCTAATGTTTACCTAATGGTACACTTTTAAATGGTTTTCTTGAGTGATGTATACCTCTAATCATCTGACTAGAGAAGAAATTCTTCTCTATTAAATTACAAGATATTACTTATTTTTACTCTTGTTTCTAAACTGATTATACTATACAGGATGCTTTTTAAATTATATCCGACTTCAAACTTTCGGTACTCTAAGTTTACTTTCATTAGAATCCCCAAACTTTGAAGTTGTATAAACTTACTTGTTTAATTTCTAAGGATGTTCTTACTTTTTGAATCATCTTTTTGGTATTGAACGATCTTGCTCTTTGTGTCAGCTGTTTAGTCCTCTATTACCAGAATCACACTTCCTTCTTCTAAAATTATTTTCTAAAATTATTTTCTTCAGTGATTAGTTTTTTTAACTATTACTGTTCTCAAAGAAAGTTGTTTTCTTTCTTATATTCGTTCAACATTAACTTTTACTGCTGTCTTCTTATGACTTTAAAGTATTGAATCAATGGTTCCTTCTTTTCTTTCCTAACGATGTTTTGACTTTACATTACTATGGATACACAGGTTCTCTTACTGGTCTAACTACCTTTGTCCTGAATCCATCTATATCTTTCCTTATATTCTTAAAGTAGTTTGTAAAGTTATTTCCTATACGTATATGTTCCGAAATATATCAGTAGAAGATGTTTGTGAAATTAAGCTTTATTGCTATAAACTTCTTTTGTTATTATTTGTTTCCTTCTTCAATTTAAGCAATGCATCTGGATAGTTGAACGTGCACTTTCTCATATCCTTCAACAAATGTCAAATTTCAGATTAGTATGTTCTGATGATCCTATTTATCTTGTCTTTGAGATTTTACTGAGTTTACTCATATCTGTATTCTTTGTTGAACTTCTTAGCATAAATGTTTCCTCTACATTTCCAATCATTAGAGAGATAGTTAATGTTTCTTCTGCGGTTCCTTAAGTATTGAATCTATCATTCTTTTCTTCCCGATCAATGTGTATTTGATCCGATGGATAAAACTGAAATAAACTGTAACCTGGTTCTTTATCCTTAAGAGTAATTGATCCGCTGAATAATACTGAGAGGTTATCATATGAAGAGAACTCATATATCATTATTTATATATATATAGAGGCTTTCTTCATATTGGAACCAGACAGTTGACTGATGTGCTCATTCTACCCCTTTGGGTGAGCTTACTTCAAAATTTATCATTATGTTCTGTTACTTTCTTCTTAACAGTTTCATTTCTCTTAAGCTTCATTATTTATACTTCTACTGTGTCCAATGTGAGTGTTATTTTGCAATAATCTCTCTACCTCGCCTGTCCTTTCTCTCGTTAAGCCAGGAGAAGAAATAACAGACTACATAAAGAAATTATTTTCAATAATCTTCTTCATGGACTGATTTCTCTATTCAATTTCTTTCTGCTTTGAAGGCTTCTTTAATTATTATGAAAGTATCTTCTTGTGTGATCTGCTGATATCGTTCTTTATTGCTGTTGTAGTTCTGCAGGGTTTTGGTGATATTTTATATGAATTTAAATGGCATTTTCTAAATGTTACTTTATGCCTTTCTATATGCATCATGTGTTCAATATTACTTCTTTACATTATAACCTGCATTCATCTGTATTCTTTCGATCTTAAATAAATACCGTGCGTCATATCTCGTGTCGCTTTGAAAGATCAAAACTAGAGTTACACCTCTCGAGCCTTTAACCTCTTTACCAAATTTGAAATCGTCTGCATGGCCAATGCTGGCAATTTCTTGGATTTTGTTCTTTCTTTCTTCACAAAGATAGGCGGTTGGTATGATCAGATGAAACTTTTGATTGATCTGCGTAGTCAGCTTCATGCTTGTATTATATAGAGAGTTTTAGAGTTGAAGTTACTACTTCGATAAGAGTGACAATGGATGTTTGTCAACAGTCTTTACCTCTACCTTTCTCTTTTCCACAAATATTTAGCTTCCTTCTATATATCAATCAGATGAGTCTGAAGAACTTCGTGTCTTATTAGAATTAGAAAAGCTGGAAGTCGAGCATTGTTAATCTCTGTTCCCTTAGAAAGATATTTGCTTATGCTTGAAATGCAGCTCCCTTGGGCAATTCCAGTTTTCCTCTTCTGCCATTAACTCTGTATCTTCTGCTCAATGCGCGATGGTACTTGCGACTTTTAAGATGGTGGACACTTATACGTCATAGTGCCATTAACGTTTACCCTAAGTGCATTAGAGTTGTGCGATGAAGTTCCTTTTCAGAGACTATCATCAATTTGGATCAGCGTATTTTCCGAGTTTTCTTTTCCTCGTACTTCCTACGTCTACTCTTTCTTTTCCAAGAGGTTCTACACAACATTATGTGTAAAGCAGTATGATCCTTACAGCTTTCGGTACCTTCTCTCTGTACCTCATCATTCTAGTTCAACTTGTGATCATAATCGAATGGACCATTCCCTTACCTCCATATCAGAATCAAGATATCTGAATCAATCGGAGAGGTCGGACTCCAACAGTTCCTTATAACTGAGGCCCTTACCAGTATAAGCTGCACTCATTCCCATTTGAATGACTATGCACGCTCGGGACGGAATTATTTCATCCTTTGTATATTTACCAAAGGGTTGCAAGTAATGCTCATTCTCAAATGTTAAATCTTTTACCTCTCTGCCATACAGGTATGTGAGCTACATTGGGACCTAAGTTGTCCTTCCCTGAACCTAATCAGGTATTATAACTTAACTTGCAATTGGAATCAATGATCCCCTTCACCTAAAGTTTACTATCTTGTATAGGTGGTCCCTACAGCATGTTCTCCTAATGCCTTTTACATCGGTACCGTCCTCACGGCTTTACAAGTAAATCCGGAGGTCTGGAAACTTTATAATTATACAAATCACCTACAAAAACATCATACATGAACGTTCGAGGCGGTCTTTCTTGAGACTTTATAACATTACAGATCACCTACAAAACATCTTGCGATATTGTTCGAGGCGGTCCAGATACCTTTCTTTACTGGCATATATCAAAAATGGAAAGCTATTTTATATGTTAGTTTAAAATGCTTTCAAAAAAAAAATACAATAATGTTACAATCTTCCCATATTCGATGGGGAACAAATAAAAAATATATATAAAATTGGGTTCCTGAAACTTATTTATGCTGTGGTAAATTAATATTATGCTCTTCAAATATTCTTCCTAAGTTTGTGAAGAATAAACATAATAGAGCGATCTTTATAATTAAATATGCTGTAGCCATTATCTTTGTGCCATGTAAATATTTAATATAAGTTCTTATCGGCTAGCATAATCAAAGTGTTCTTCCATAAACTATGGCTATTTCTATCGCCTTTGAATCTATTTCTTCTGGTTTGAGCTATTAATTGGCTCTGTGCTTCTGTGTGTTTGTGCCTGTCTGCTCGAAGTTGGGCCAGATTTGTTCTGATTTATCACGCAGAACAAAAAAAATTTTCTATAACATTTCTATTTATCTGTATGGTTTTCCACAGATAAGAAGTGGCTGGAATCAATCCTTTCAATTTTCGGGGCACAAGAGTGACATTTTTTTGATCCTCTTGGCATCATCCAATTCATTGATTGATAGACGACGTCTTGCGGGTATAATTCCCGCACCTCCTAGGTTTGATGGGTTGTCCCTTGACCTCTTCACTATCTCCAAAATATCTAAGCTTGGTAATCTCGATCGTGAGTTATTAGTGATATTAGTACTAGGTTAGGTTTTTCAATGCTTCAAAATGACTGTCCAATTTCCTTTTGAAGTTTGATCCACCATTTTCTTCTTAATAACACCTTCTAGCCTTGAATCTTGATTTTAGCTTAACCTAAAGTAAGTTTTTAAATACCTCTTCATTCCAAATTGAATGGACTATCTCATGGCTTTCCTCTACCATGAACAAAATAATTATCTTGATCAGAGAGGTCGGACCTATCAGCGGTTTTAGACTGTGTCCTCACCCATGTAAGCTAAGCTCATACTCCTCCAAATGGATGAGTAAGCAGCTCGGATAGAATTAATCTTTCTCTGCAATTTACCTAAGTGCAGCAATCTGTGCTCATTCTTAACCTCTCAAAATTGAGGGAGCAATGGACCTAATTAGTCCTAAATTCTTCTATATATTAGGCACCACACGTATATATATATATATATATATATATATATATATATATATATATGTCTACAATTATGTATGTATGTATGTATAAAACAATACTGTGTTTACAGCACTCTATGTATATATAAATACAAATTAATATTAATTTCTCGGTACTTTATGTAAGTACTTTAATATACTATTTGGCAGTTTTTATATTAGTAAAATGATATACTATTTGGCATTTTTATATTAGTAAAATGATATACTATTTGTCATTTTTATATCGGTAATATGTATACCTACATCAGCTAACAATTATATATATAAAAATTGACACTGATACTGCGGTTATATTATTAAAATAATAATATTTTAATGGCAATTTCTTTTATGTACGTAAACTGACACTAAATGTTTTAAACAAAATTCTACGTTATATAAATTAATACTGATATATATATATATATATTTTTATATTTGTATATAATAATTAATATTTCGGCATTCTGAGTAAATTAATACAGTGAATTTAATTCTTTCGCGTTAGTACGTTAATAATATTTTAAATGCCTTCTATTTAAATATAAAGATTAATATCTTATTTTAGGCAATTTTTTTGCAAATAAATTCGTATTTTCGGCAATCTGTTGTAAATAACTAAATTTTACCTGCACTTACCTACATACACCCACATATGCAAAAGATTGCCGAAAAATAATTATTACTATATTTTCAGGCAGTCTCCTGCATATACAAATGCATACAAACAGATACAAGCAAAATTCAGCTAGAATAGGTAGTGGCTATTTCCTTTTAAAATCTACGTTAATTGTGATTAGCTATACTTAGCAACTAAGCATAAATTTGTGCCTTAGAATTTTGGTAGGTAACTAAATCTGTGAGTTTAAATTCGTACCTTAGAATTTTGGCAGCTCACGATTTAGAAATACGAGGGAATATAAAATAAAAATATTTTAAATAAAAATTTAAAAATTTGAGATTATAAAAAAAAATATTTTAAATAAATATTAAAAATTTGAGAGAATGTAAAATAAAAATATTTATTATTTTAAATAAATATTAATTAAATATTAAATAAAAATTTAAATAAGTACACTATATAAATATGTTTAGGTAGAGTGTTATGTGTTTTACCTATGATGACACTACTCTACTACATATGGTACACATTATATGGTACCAGCATTTGGTACGGCACCTTCTCGCAATTCTTTCTTGCGAAAGTTTCTCTCTTGCCTTTTCTCACCTGAGGTCTGTTTCATCTCGCGGTCTGATCCGCTTTCATCATGCGCGGCCTTTTGCCTATTCCGATGGATATGACCAACTATTACCGGTACTGTATCGCTTTCTCTCTTGAGGCTTGTTTCCCTTTTGCCGATGGTACAGTACTTCTCTAATTTAGAAATAATATATTCTTCATATTCTTTATCGCTTTCTTCATCAGAGCTGGGTGCAATGTGGCACTCTTTCATTGTTTCTTTCGGAGTTATTTTACAGGGATCATGCTCATCCCAGTTAATATGGTACGAGGGTTGAGTAGAGACTCCTTCATTCTCGTATGAATTTTCCTCAGAGGGTGATCTATTATTCTGCTCAGCATTACCCCTGTCATTTAGGGTTGAGTTTTCACTCTCTGCTGACCAATTAGTTATTTGGTATACTTCTCTAGGATTACCCCTTCTGTTTTGCCAACGGGCAGATCTGTATTGCCTACCTCTTTCAGATTGATTATTATTTCTTCTTCTAATTCTCCTTTCAAATCTTCTTTCAACTCCTCTTGTATGAGGGTTATATTGTTCAGAATATTGCAATGGCTTTCTCTTGGTAATTACTTTCTTAAATCCACCTTTAATTCTGCTATACGACTGTTCTCTGCTTTTTCTACCTTTATGACTATATGAGTCGTAATCTCGATAACCTTTTGGATATTCTTCGTCTGAATATTCGTGTTGATGTTCACTCTCACTTTGGTCTATTTTATTTACTTTATTATCCCATTATTCTCTTCTCCTTCTCTCAATTCTGTAGTCATTAATTTTTCTTCTTCCCTTTTATTTTTAACTTCTTTGTATTCTTTATTCCACCTTTGCACTTGGTTCTTTATTTTATTTAAACTATATTTATCATTAAACCAATTTGAGTTGCTTTCTTCTTCTTCTTCATTCCCATAATTTTCATTCTTTTCTGCCATTGTTCCTTAACTGTTTACTCTCTTGGCAATATTATATGAAAATTTAGCAATGTTTGTCTCTGGTTTGAGTGATTACAATCACTACCGTTCAGAGATGCTTAACTCACTCTATAATCAAACTTTTTTTTAGGCTACAGCTCGCTGGGATGGTGCTATTCAGCCAGTGGAGCCTTATGCTACTTACCAATTCGTGGCTCTCTTATATCTCTACTTTACTTAAATTTCACCTTTTCACCCTTTTACTTCAATGAATATATACACACGCATATATATTTATATATATATATATATATATATATATATATATATATATATATATATATATATATATACTTCTTCTTCTTTCTATATATATATATATATGTAATATATATATATATATTGTCTACAAATGTATATATAACCTTCATTTCTATATATATATATATATATAAGTGGGAAAAATAACAATATATATATATAT
>JABUQX010037153.1:27500-56827 GCA_015478945.1 Trachelipus rathkii | reverse complement strand
AAAATAATGACAGAATTGGAACTTATAGCAATTCAACCTGCTGTGACTCTTGCTAACTTCATTTACCTGGGGAGGGCAACAGTTCTTTAAATTTTTAACAATAGAATGTTTACGACCGGCGACCTATTGAAGCAGATCCAACAATATCAGTAATATATTACCTTTTTAGTATGACTCCAAAATTTAAGGGTCCTAAATTTTATTAAATACCGCTTTTAACTCTTTGTACTATGAGGGGCAACAATCTATTAATTTGAACCAAGCAGAAAGGGATTACGGACTAGTAACCTCCAGAACGAGAAGAAACCAAACATGTCTGTTATATTCTACGGATTTTTTTTATGTTTAAGAACCCACATAGTACGTCCTAAAAATTTATGTCAAGACTAAGGCCAATGATTAAAGACAGACGGTGACCCGTACTGAAGAGCTACCAACCTAAACTCATGAGGTCAAAATAGTTTGAATGAAAATATGAAAAAATGTGCAGGCAATATTAGTAATCAACGTCATGATGACTCTTGTTAACTTTACCTGTACGGCCAACATGTCTTTGTACAAATTTAACTATAGCAATGCTTACGACGGTTGAGCCCATTGAGAGAATCCCAACATATATCAATTATCTAATTACCTTTTAGATATGGCTCAATTTAGGGTCCTGAAATTTAAGAAATACCTTTCTAGACTTTTTACGGCTGAGGCGGCAACAATCTTTAATTTGGCATCAGAATAGGTGTAAGATAGGGACCTCCAGAGAGAGAAACAACATTAGCAAAGTACTTTTATACGTTTTAATTATGAGACCCCTAAAATATGGACTAAAATAATTTCAGAAACTGCATTCGATATAAGAACATTGCACCTAACTACGAAGTAGTACACAACCTAAATATGGGTTCCCAAAATATGTTGAATGAAAAAATATGAAAAGTAGGAATTATAACATCAAAGTTCTTGGCGACACTTTGTTAACTTTTAACCTGTGGCGGCAGGCAACAGTCTTTAAATTTAATAAAGAATAGCTATCGACGGGTGTTAGCACCAACTGCTAGAGAATCCAACATATCACGTATCATATTACCGTGTTTAGTAAGACCTCAAATTAGGTTCCTCGAAAAATTTAAGATCAAAACCTCTTTAACTTTTACACCTGAGGTGGTAACAAGTCTTTAATTTGACCACAGAAAATAAGATAGTATCATTCAGAAGAGAAACAACATGTCTGTATAATGGATACGGTTTTTTTGGAATCCTTTGTTACTTGCTTGACACTTTCATGTGCAAACCAATTGACTATGAAGACGCAGATGACACAAGCAAGGACCTGATACTGAAACACGACATTCACCAAATTTCAGTTTTAGTGAGTCTGTAAAATAGCCATTCAACGTTGATACAGCTTTCGGAATTTTGAACAATTAATTCTTAAATCTATTAAATTCTAAATCATCTATATTGTCTGGAACTAGTTCGATGAGCTCGGGATGATCCCTGCCTTGAGGTAAGGTGGTCGAGTCCATAAAAGCCTAATATATCATTCGGAAGGGGCTGTTATGATTGTCGGGAGGGGGGGGTTATATAAACCTGTTATGCTATGTTTGGATACTTTCCTAGTTTTTTCATCGGATTCTTTTGAAAAAACCCTCCTCTTTATATCTTTTGTCCCGGTTCTCCGCGCCACTGTATGTTGGGTGTCTTTTAGTTTTCTCATTCTCTAAAAGGTTTTTATCTGCATGCGGCAGGTGTTTATCGTAAGTGGATGAACAGAATACTATACCACTCATACGTTGGCGTTATTGTAAAATAATTGCAACACCTTATAACCTCTTACTCTTTTTTGTTTGCAACAGGTATACGTATGCCAACTAATATGTCTGTGATGTGAAGTATACTGTCTTGGATACGCTGTTAACGTTACATTAGAACTATGGTAAGTTTTGTTAGTTAGATTTAAGTTTTGTATTATAGGTAACTCCAAGGGTCTAAGTTTGGCTGCGGGGTTTTTCACTTTTTTTCCTGTCCACACTATGTTTTCTGTTGAAGATAACTGCCGCTCTTTCACATGCTTTGCTGTGCGATCGTATTAAGATGGGTGGTAAACTGTTTTATATCTTCTAGGATCACACTATTTCATAACAATGCTTTAAAGCCTGCGAATACAAATGGTTGAAATGGCGGTGTATTCAGATAACTTCCGAGGAACCAAGTAATAGTGTGCAGCTATAGCGGTAATGAAGGTTTTGGCGTGCTAACAAATCCAGCCTCGCGCTTTTGAGTAATAGAAATTACAGCTAGTATGTGCCACTTTGAGGTTTCTTTAGTGGTCGAAATTTACTGTTAAAAAAAAAATAGAAAAGCTAAATTAATATAATTGACTGACGGATTATAGAACAGGTTAACGGGTGTGTATATTATATCTTTCTAAACTTCGGCGGGCGGTAGCATTCTGGTTACCGATAATAGTGACGTCATTGAGTGTTTTAAGATGGGTGATTATAGATTAACGACGTTGATATTTTTGTGTTGTTAAAATCGATATAAGATTTAACGGACTGATTATAACTCATTTTTCAATCCTTCAGTGTATTTCAAATTCGTGTGTTGCTTTTGTCCCATCTTCTCCTGTTAACGTAAACAATATAATTTGCGTAGGAGAAATGGAGGGGGTTGTGTAGATAGTAGAATTAATCTAATTAAGCTCTAGTGAGAGTGAGCGGGGGCTAACGACGCCGAATAAATATATATATTATTAATAAAATATATGGGGTATGTTAATATTAGTATATATAATAATAATAATTAATATTAATAATATAAGGGTAGAATGGTAATAGGATATGGGTATAAGATATAAATAATAATATATTAATATAATAATATATATATATATAGGTTATATATAGGGTAAGAGATATAATAATAAAATAAATAAATATATATAAGGGTGAGAATAAATATATATTAAAAGTGTGGATATATAATATATAATATAAAATATGATTTATATATAAAATATAGGGGTAGGTATATAATAATAAAAGGTGGAAATAATACATTTAAATATTTAATTTAAAATGGCCAGCCTCTAGAAGATTAGCCACAAATTCACATACAAAAAATCAATTAACATTTACAAAGCTACCGGGGTAAAAGAGGAATGACTATAATTGCGGGGTAGGGAATCCTATAGGTAATTATTAATATTACCGAGGAAAACTGTTTTTGAGGAGGAAGAAGAAAAAAAAAAAAAATAGAAAAAAAAAAAAAAAAGAAAAAAAAAAATTCAATATCTCGAAATACATTACAAAAAAATTTCCTAAGAAATTAATGAAATAACATTTTTGGAATCCTTGTAAAATATTTGGTTAGGATGAATAAAATGTTAAAAAAAAAAAAAAAAAAAAAAAATAAAAAATAAATAATTAAATCAAAAAAGTTATAAGAAAATTATGGCTATTTTTTATGGTAAGGGTGTAGGTGCATGGGATCATTAGGATAATAAGGTGAGTAATATAAGTATAGGTTGTTATGGTGACGCTTGAGGGCTTCCGAGCCGACTCGTGTGAGGATAACCACATCGGAGGCATAGACCGTTTCTCTCCCTCTCACCCCGTAACCTTGTGGTGACTTTAGTGGAGGCGGAAAAGGAAAAAACTCCCAATGTTTGTGTTATTAATATGGGTATAGATACCTTAAATAGTAAAGCTGGGAGTGTGTTTTCCTGAGGTGTTAGACCTTCTTCCTCTCGGTGAGGAGGGTTAATTTGTGGGAAAGTTGTTAGTCCGTAGACGCCACGTAAAGTATCCCCGGAAAAGTGTGTCCGATGGACCCCGACTCGTCTGCCATCTGGATGCTAGGGTTTGTAAATTTTTTATATCCTTTTGCTTGGTTATGTGGATCGGTTTAGTATAAAAAAAATGAAGAAGGGGGAGAAAAGGCTCAAGAAGAGTATATGAAGTAGGAAAGTCTATTAGTATTTTATAACGGAGTAAGTAAGGCCTTAAGTAAAAGGGTCGTCTAAAGAGTTAGGTGCCCTGGCGTAAATCAATGTGGAATTACAAAAATATGAGTATTAATTGGATGGAGACGCAATAGAGAATTATATTTATTTAAGTGTGTTGGTTTGATTGTTTGGTTTTGTGGAACGGAGTGGGTGATTTTATTACCTAAGGGATAATCCAAAAATCTGTTACTGTTGAGGATTCCAAAAAATGTATCTTTAGTTGTCAGCTGTTAGCTATTGGTAGTTATTTTTTCTGTATGATAATATAATTTTTTTTTTATTAATTTTTTTAAATTTTTATATTAATTAACAATTAAATATATCCGACCACCCAACATGAAAAGTTGGGGACCAGCAGTTTTGTTCCTAAACAATTGTTTATTTCTCTCTATCCTGGGTAGCTGTATTATATTTGTGGTGATATGGGGTCTAAATTATGTGGCTGCTGTGCTATATATTTTGCAGCGCCATCTATCCTGGTCAACCTACTTATAATATTTATATATCAAATATATTATGTATAGTAAACTGAATAGTACGTATAATATAGATAGCTATATAATACTCTAGTGAATACATATAGTATGTTGTGATTTTTTTTAATAAATACTTAAATATATGATATAATTAAAAGGGGAGTAAATCAATTATAGGGTGGGAGGTTTAAAGGTTGTATTGAATATAATAATAATTAAGTATTATATAAATATAAAAGTGGACAAGTGTTTTATGTGTGCTTAGGGTAAAGTTAATATTCAATTATTCTCCTTCAATTCAAGATTTTAATAAAATTGGTAATATCTGTAGTGGAGGGGCGCGTTTGGATATGTGTTGTGTTGAAGATAATGAGCTCGGTTAAGCTTTTAGAGAGGTCATCTTAGACTGCGGTTTTGGCAGGTTGGAGTTATGTTTTACTTTCTTTCCTTACCTGACTAAACAGGCACTTATAGATGTTTAGTATGTTTAGTAGTAGTTGAGGATAAGACTTAGGTAGTTTGATCCCATTCACTGGTCGCTTGTTTTACTACTTGAAGTCTCTTCTCTTAAGCAAGGAGAGTTTATATTAAACATGGAAACTCAAATTGAAATTTGGATTAGTAGAAAATAAATAAATTTAATTTTTAGTAATAAAAAACGCTTTATATTAATACCACCTTAAGATATTTTGAATACATGGTTCGCCAACAGTGAGAGCAGTAGCAAACTTAATTACATTTCAATACTATTTATCAAGATAATAACACTTAAGTGACACACATTGACCATGAATTTGTGACTTGGGAAAGACAACACGGAGGATATTTATGAGATTTTTGTCCGCGGCGTTCCAGCACCCTATATTTATTACGTAGAGGTGACAAGAGTAGGGGGGAGAGGCTTAACGCGCTGAATCGCAAACAAGATAATCGATCAATAATAAAGCTACTTTTTAATAGAGACTTAAACTTTAGTTTCACTCATTATTTAACTTTATTTGCAAGATGAATTTAATTTAGTACGGAAAACCAATGACGCCTTGTCCAGAATTATAAACATTAATTTAATACCAACATTTATTTTACTACTTATATAATATTGAGTACGTTTACCTCGTATAATTTTCGTCACTGGGTATTATATTGGAATAATCACTCCTATGAGTTATGAGAATGGTTACTTTGATATTTTAAATATGTCACATTAAAAGATAAAATTAGTAGATGATGAAGTATATGATGGATGTTATGAGGACCATAAAAGAAAATAGATATAAAAAAGAATAATAAACATAAAAAATGTAATATTTTATATTAGATCATTATATTTATATTTTAACTTTAATATTTAAATAAACAAATATTATTATATTATGTTATGAAGGAATATTACAGTCTGGTAGATAGGTTAAGTAGAATATTAATATGATCGTTATTTAACTAATTTAATAAGTGGGAAGGATATTTTTCAGACATTGAGAAGAGATAGAGAGTAGGAGAGAGTAGGACCGCATTTTAGAAGTAATTGGAACCATGGAAGGGAGAGGAGAAGAGCGGAGATAAGTAAAATATACAAACGTTCAGAATTGGAGTCGTGCGCTCAGGCTTTTTTATTTTGAGGACAGGTCTATATGTAGATTTATGTCGGTGAAACAGATTGCTGGGTGTTGAGGGGCATATGGCGGACGAAATAATTTGCAGATAGGGAGAGGATCCTGCAATAACCTGCATCGTGAGATGGGCTGTGAGGTAATAGAATATTGGTGTGAACTAATAGCGGAAGGCGTGCAGAGAAGTGATCAACCACTGTGCGCAAAGCGGGCTTAAAAAGGACACCCCCACAGTCAGGTGAGAGAAAGACCACTCACCAAAATGTTCGGTAAACTTAAATATTTCAGGAAGTTTCGGCTCCTCTATCGGAGGCATAGAAATCAACGTGCGCTCCATGAGGCTAATCTCTTCGATGTTATGACCCAAGAGTATAGACTGGACCGGCAAGACTATTTGTGTACTGTTTTATTAAGAGAAGTTATATGGAGGGACCAGGGCTCAAGAATAAGCTCTCAATTCGCATGTACGAAGTGTTTTAACCTTAAAAAAACATTCTAACTGAGGTGTGTGAGTTGTAAATTATGTGGAGTGGACTAGGGTGACATTTTATGTCTTCCTATATTATACATAGACTTGCAATATTGACGTGTGGCCGTTTTCCCTACATGAAGGACCGGAGTCCAACATGGGATTCATATATACTATATAATTTCGTAATATGTTGTTTTTACCTTTTAATTGAGGAGTGGGTGACAGCTTAGAGCTGAAAAAGAAATTGTTATGATTTATATACAACGATAATACCATTGGTTTTTAGTAAATAGTAAGGGGGTGAGGGGTGGACTTGTTAAGGTCAGTTGTGGAGAATAGATGGAGTTAGTAGTGAGGCGCTGTAAGCGAATTATCGAATTTAAAATGACATTCAAGAGAGTGGTCTTGGTTAAGGAATAAAATTCGAGAAAGAAGGTACTGAATCCAGAAACAGAGGGTAATAGATGTAGGGCATGGCACTTGAGAAACCATTTATTCTCCCTATTATATAATATACACTAATTTGACAAGTATGAAAAGATGGAGGTTCACATCCAACGTGAAGATTATTCGTTATAAGAAGTTATTATACTTTCCATTGCAATTCTGTGTAAGTAGATCCTTTCCAAGGTAAGCGGAGTAAACTAGATTGGTATCAGGAGTTTTGGGTAAACAGTACCAAAACCAAATTGACGTATTCGGAATTCAGTTTCTAGTGTAAATTTACTAGTATCCAGAAAGAAACGCTTTGCGATGAGACTTATATAAGTGCAGGTGACAATATTTGAGTTATTAGTATGAAGACATTTAATGTAATGCTCGAGTGAGAGAGTGTGAAGTCCTCGAGGACCAAGACATAGCTCATCATCTGAGTCTTTTGCTTTTCGTAGTGGATAGTTGTCTTAGGAGTTTGTAATACTTCTGCAAGTGTTTAAATAAGACGTCGTTATAAATTTTAAAACTGACAGGTACAAAAAAAACTCAGTTAATATAAAAATAGGTCTCAGGTTTTGATGCAGTGTTTTAAATAATATATTTAAGAAAAATATTGTCAAAAAAGTAGAGAGAGAATTCTTTTAGTTGTGTTAAAAGACACTTATACAAGGATTAAGTCAGCAAAATGTGAGCATCGAGGGAGGGAAGAGGCAGATTTCTCAGTTAAAATTGCTATCCGTCTACGCGAATGGCAGATATTGACAGTGAAACCAATGGGATAATTATTGGTGGAAATTGAGGATGATTTACTTTTGATGAAATGGATCTGTACAATCAATGTTACCTGTGATATTAATATATATATATAATATAGTATAATATTATATTAATGTATAATATATATAATATATTAATATTATATATAATATATATAATTATATATATATATATAATTTAAAATAATATTATTATATAAGTTATATATATTTGTAGTTTATTATATTAATTATATTATATAATAAATTTCATTAAATAATTAAAACTTTTGTATTTAAATTAAGTGATGTATTATTTTAATATTTAATGAAATGAAATATATTTCTTAGTTAAATATAATTATATATTTAGGTAGGTTTATATTTTTTTAACCTAAAGTTCGCTCCTAACTGGCATTGCTCTATCCTAGTGTGACACCTAGCCTCACATACCACTGTTTATCTATTCTTTTTATTTTCGCTAATAATTTATTTATGGTAATAATATAATAATAATAATAATAATATAAATTAATAATTTTAATAATAATGAAATTTATATAAGTAATAATTAATGAGTATAAGTCATATATATAAAATAATCTTAATGACTAATTGATATATGAGTAATAATAATTAGATTTATATAGATAATAAAAAATATAATAATATAATAGTTGATTATTTTAATTGAATTAAATAATTATATAATAATATTATATTATACATATTGAATCATAAATAAATTATTTTAATTATTTAATTTTATTAAATTAATAAAGTAATAAATTAACATTAATTTTATTATATTTCATTAAATTAATTAATCTATATTCTTATATTAATAATTAATTAATATTATATTTAATATAAGTATATATTATTAATAATAAAAATAAAATATAATTAATATATAATTAATATTATAATAATAGTAATAAATTAGTATATATATTATGTATATTATTATTGTATATAATAATTATTATATTTACAGTACATTATAACAATATAATTATAATTATAATTTATTTTAATTTAATATTAATAATATAATAATAATATATGTTGAATGTATATTAAGTAATAATTAAATATATAATATTAATAATATAATAATAATATTTAAGTGAGACGAAGCGAGATTAGAAAAAATAGTTCACATTCTTAGAACTAATAATACTAATTATATAAGTATATACTATAATAAAATATATTTCTTATAATAATTATTAAATTATAATTTATATATATTATAATTTCATTTATTTCATTTTATTTTATATGGCTATTTGATAATATAATTATATATATTAAGTTAGATGGCAATAAGCTTAATTTTAGTGGATGGTTTATCTCAGTATTTACTCCTCGTCCAGTGAATTTATCCTTTAAGTTGAGTGTTAAAAATTAACTACCATTTATTATTATTATATATATAGAGTTATATATTATATAACTTCTATTATAGTAATTATTAATTAAGTAGTTATTTAGGTGAGAGTGAATATAGTCATTATTATTATAATTTTTACTTATAATTATTCAATTTAAATTTAATATTATAATTTACTTAAAATGTTATCTATTATATCCAAATTTATATTATATAATTTTAATAAATTAATAATTTCTATATATATACTATATAATTATATACTATATATATATATATATATTATATATATATTAATATATATATATATAATATATATATATATATATACTATATATATATATATATATCATATATATACTTATTCTAAAAATACATTTATATTAAAATAAAATTCTTCGGAGAAAATGTGGGAGAAAAAGAATAAATTGTTGCCATCCCAGTATCCTTTTTTTTTTTATTTTATTTATAATATATATATATATTAGTAGAATCAATATATAGATAAATCGATAGAGGGTTCGTTGAAGGCAGGGCGGGATGTGGCGAGCGGGAGTGCACTCTATATATGCCAACCACTTCTCATTCTCTTAAAAATCTATATAGCCGCGAAACTATTAATTAAATAATATAAATATAATATTGGAGAGAGAGGATAATATCAACTATAAAATATGTGAGTGAGTAATATATGAATATAATATTTTCTATTATACAGAATCTTTTTGATATTTATAATGGAGCTTATTCAAAAAGTAGAGATATAAGAGATTAGGAAATTACTGTCGGAATGAGGTGGAGTAATAAATATTACATCTGCGAATAGATAATGAGTACGGTATATGTAGAGTGTGACCTAACTTACTAAAAACGTTTTATATATTATATATAATTTATATTTATCTCTCTTTTACGTGAGATTGTGTTTATACGTGGTCTTTTCGCTTTGTCTCCCAAAATCATTGAGGCTTAAAGTAAAATACATCTCTTTGAGTAAAGCTTTTTATGTACAGCTTGTGAAAGTTTTCGTTAATATCTGACATTATCCTCTTCATACAGTCAGTCGTAACTTTATTATCAAGGTTTTGATGTCTCTCTTGGATAGAATTAAATTAGGCTGGCTGCACAAAATTTCTTGTTAGGAGATCTAATTCCAGCGTTATGAAAAAGGAGCGTACATGCCTGTTTAGATTATATTCAGCATAGACTATGAATCTAATTCATCATTTTAAAAAATTATTATATCACTTTATTTATAGTAAATGTTTATATGAAATATTATTTATAACCTACAAATTTTTAGCTACTTTTAAAATGCCATGAATTAAATATATTATATTATATTTTTTTCATTATCTATCAGTTTATTATATTTAGGTACTTAAATAGAATAGTTAACATTTGTATAGATAAAAAAGAATAAAAAATAGTTTTTAAAGTATCATGGGGTGAGTAATATAAATATAAATATAATATATATATATATATATAAAAATATACTTTATAATATATGATAAATCTAACTTTTTTATTATATATATAATAATTATATATTCTTAAATAGTATTCTTAGTAGGGGTGAGAAAATTATAAACTCACTACATATCACAATTTTTTGGCACAAACCCCAAACCTAAGTGCACTAATGCAGTGTGACACTCATAACGCCATCTATATAATAGTAGTGACAACTTTAATAAATATCATATACCTAAGTTTATTTAATAGTATCAGAACATTATTTCATACGTAGGTATTATATATATATATTAAATACTATAAATATAAACCCGCTGAACCTTCCTGCTCTGCCACAAAACACCACAAACAATCCACAATAAGATATAAATTATTAATTATATTAAATATAATTAGGACTAAATATATTATACATATATATATATATATATTATATATATGATATATAATTATTTATTTAAATTAATTAAAATTAACTATAAATATTTATATATCATTATGTTATAACAATAATAATAGGTCAATCTTATTGATTAATTACTCAGGTATTAGTAATATGACCACATTATATCATATTTATAATAAATAAAATTTATTAATACTATATATAATATATATATAATGTCATACATATATAAGTATTATTATACTTTATATTATTAATATTGCTTTATATTATTACAATTTCAATTAGTATTAGGGAAAAGAAAAAGGTATAAATATGTCTATATATATATATAGAAATAACAATTATTAATATATATATTAACAAATAATTGTCTATATGTTTATTCATACATTATATAGATAAAATACCATCAAACAAATACCACTGCATTCACATATGCTGGACATATATGGTAATTTAAAAATGTTTGATATAATATATGGAAAATAATAAAAAAAGATAAAATATAATGGATACTAATTTATTATTATTATAAAATAGGGTGAGGTTTGAAGTGATGTAGATACGGCGTGGTTATTGTTAGGTGGGAGTCACTAGACGCCATGAAATATAATTGACAACACATACTAGAACCTAACATAAAAAATAGAATTTTTTACTTCTACTTAATAAAATACCAGTAATAAGAGAGGGTAGTTATGGGGAGAATAAACATATTAGATATCTTATTAGAAGAAGAGTGAGAAGCTATGATAGAGAAAAGAGATGAGAGAGAGACTTAATGTTTTAAATTTTTTACAGGGAAAATGTTAAAACATTAATTACTTGTATATTAAAGAAAATAATATATGAGACCCGACCAAAAACCTTCATACTTTTCCCAAAATATGCATACCTAAATATGTAAAATTAATATTAATTAATCTTAAGTCTACTTCTATTTGGGGAACAAATCTTAGAATTAAAAAAAAAAATAGAAAATAATACTTATTATCAAATAGGTATATATACGCTATATATATTAATATAATAGCTATGTGAAAGAATTATTTTTATTATAATATTGTTATATATATTAGTAGTGTTTTTAGTATTTACTTAATTTTTTATATTTATAAGTTCGGAGTATTAATATAATAATATTAATTTACTATATATATTTATTAGAGACAGTCTTCTGAACAATCACGTTTGTGATAATTATATGGAGAAAAAAAAAAAAATGATTTGACACAAATATTAAGAAATGAAATAAAGAGAAAGTTGACCGGTGAGAGGATATCCCCCCCACGGTTGACCTTCACATTACTTTGATAAGGAGATATTTCCCTAATAGACAGGACCATAGTCCTTGCGAGTATATTAATCAACTTTATATAGCATAAGACCTAAATCAGTATATATATAATATTCTATTTAAATTCAAAAAGTTATTTTTAAATTGATACTATTAAAGTATGAGTAGGTGTCTATTGCATAGTTATTAGCCTAAGTTCACATTCATCAGTCCTACATCCTACCTACTTTATTACCATATAATTATTTCCTACAATTTGAAATACAGTTCAGTGACTATCTTAATATTACACACTTTATCTTTTATACCATTGCACTTGATAACACCTCATTTATTACCATTTGTCACTTTTCTCTAATTTTCTATATTTTCTTTTCTCATCTATTTTATTTATAGTTTCTTTTTTATTCATTTTATAGAACCTTACCTCACACTCTTTCTGGTTGCTCTTCATTATAAATTTCTTTTAAAATAATATAGAATTATCAGTTATCTTTCTCTGAATATATTATATCAAGCGTTACTTTTCACTTCTATATTATTAACTCATTTAAAATATTTATTACAATTTCACTCTCTTTAATTTTCAAACAATAAATTCTTATTCAGCGAAAAAAAACAAAATTGTTTGTTACTTTGATATCTTATTTAAGTAACTCCCTTCTCCAGATTGAAATTTTGTCATCAATTTCTTGTCCATTATCACTGCTTATATCTCGAGATATAGAAAGAATTATTTGTAAAAAAATTTTTACCTCTTCATAAATTAATTGTGTGTTATAAGATTAATTCTTTACTTTCAAATGAATTTTAATTTAATATTTGTCAAGTTAGGGTTAAAATGTAATAAATTCTTTAGATAATTAAGATAACTTTTCACTCTATAAAATAATGTTAATACATTATTATTACTTTATTACTATCTATATTATTAATTATATACTATATAATCTCTATCATAAATTTTCATATACAACCTTATATTTTATGTCGAAATATCTGTTATACATAATTAATTATCTTATTTCTCTTCATTGTCTATTTCACATAGCGTCTTTCTATGTCGTCTTTTTTTTTAATTTTTAGCTTTATTTGTTGATAGTATTAGTTTAGACTTTTATCCTCTCTCTACTTGGTTAAGATGATTCTCTACTCACATTCTTTTTGCCCTTCTAGAATTTTTCAATATATTATATAGATATCATCTCTCATTTGCTGTTTCTCAGTTAGGACTTTGCTGTTATTAATCTGTAACTTATGATGTTGAGCAAATTATTCCATCTATTAATTCTATTGCACAGCAAAAAAAAATTGTACTGAATGCGATATTTTAATATTATTTTATATATCAATTATTATTAGTACTATCAACTATATACAGTTTTCAGTCTAACTTAATTTTACCTTTAATCAAAATTTTAGTTAATTCATTTATATATCTTTATATCTCAATCTAATTTTCTCAATCCTAAAATATCTTATTGAGGTTCGCTATTGCCATTTATATATATTTATTATCTATCTGGTTATTTATTATTATATTCATTCATATTTTTTCCTCTAATTTTCTACTATTTTCTTTACTCTATTTCTCTATTTTTTCTCTTTATTTTACAGTACTTTCCTCTAATTTCACACTTCTTTCCTCTAATTTTACAGTACTTTCCTCTAATTTCACACTTCTTCCTCTAATTTTACAGTACTTTCTTAATAATCTTTTGCATGTGAGTGCAATTAGGTACCCTATATAGGTGTCTATCTCGAGCTTCTCCTTCCGTCTCGTGAAATACTCTTAACAGTGAGCGTTTTACCAAATATCTTAAAAATTTCACCACTTCTTTCCGCTAATTTAACAATTACTTTATCACTCTTAATATTTATCACACTTCTTTCTATTACTATATATAATTTACAGTACTTTCTCTTATAATCATCAATTCTTTACTTCTTAATATATACTGGAATTCTTGCTCATACATCGATTCTTTACTTTGCCTCTATGCTATAAACTATTATAAAATCTATTTCGCATCTAATTTCACACTTTCTTAATATGTAATTTTCCAATTTCCATCCTCTAATATTACTTTTCCTTTATCTAATTTTCCATTTTTTCCTCTAATTTCACAATTCCTTCCTTTAATTTTCCACAACCTTGCTCTAATATCACATTTAAATTCTCAATTATTATTTATTATTATTATTATTATTATTGATTATTATTATTTATTAATTTAATTATAATTATAATAATGGAAATTATTATAATTTATTATTATTTATTTAATTTATTATTAATTTTAATTATTAAATGTAATATTTTATTTTGACAGCTTGAAAAACACATTGTTGAAATTTGTTAATAATTTTTCCTTCAAAATAAATGGCGAAATAATCATGACACAACAAAATCCTATAATTATTTGCTGACATTTCGACATATCGTTTGATATTTTAACAATTTATAAATGGAAAGTAAACAAGATTTTTGATTTGAGAAGGAATTAAATGGAATGAGAAAAGGAATCGGAAGAAGAGATTCAAAGTGTGTAAAGGATTGATATACAATTTGGAATCGGGGAAGTGAAGGAAAGAGATTCAAAAGTTGTTTTATATATAAGATGCGCTTAATGAATTCCAAATTCTTACATAATATAATTTTTACTCTCATGATGGTAATCTCCTCCTTATTAATACTTATGAAATTTAAAAACCCCTCAACTTGTATAAAACATACTACTGGATATATCGAATGATAGTAATAATATTTTTATGATATATATATATATATATATATAATTGAAACAAATAATTAATTAAAATAATTGTTATAAATAGCAAAGTATTCTATGTTAATAATAATAATTTATTTATTTTGAAAGGAGAATAAATTGTCGAATGTGTGCGTATTTATTTAGGGAAGGTTTACACTCCTGGTGTTTCTTCTTTTTTACATATTTAATACCCTAATTGAGTGGCAGGTTTAAAAAAAAAACTTTGCTAATTAAACATTATTTATTTTGACATGAATTTTACAATTAATTAATTAATATATTTCCTTATTTGATTGAACTTTTCTAAAATCAAGAAATCAGATTCAGTAGAAGTTATACAAATTACCTGTCTCCGATTTTATTAAAAGAATCTCCTTATTTAACATAGCTCTATAGTATAGAGCGTCAGTAGCTCAATAAGTGTTACAATCAATCTAAGATATTAACTTGTGTGTTTACGTGATTAATCTTGATGAGATCTAGTCTAATTCTTAATAAAATTTGTACGCGTTCTAAGGTTATTAATTACTATGAATAGCGAGAACAAGAGGTGCGTGGTTAAAAACATATTACAAAAATGAATAGGTGAATTATTATTAAATAAGATGGTATATTTTTAATAAATTAGCAAATATACTTACACAACTTGTAGCTAATTAGTGAGATCTGAACCAATAGAACCAGATATAATAATTCCGAATAATATCTAGATTAAGGTTAATGTATATTATTACTCATTTGTGTGTAAAATACAATAGAATTAATAATTTGTAAGGTTTACCTATGGTTAATTAAAGTTGGTGCATTGCAGGATCCGCTTCTTCTTACTTCTATGTTATTATATAATTATTTAATATTTATATATATATATATATATTATATATTATATATTATATTATTATATTATTAATTATATTAAAATATATTTATTATTATATATATATTATTATTAAATTATATATTTATTAATTATTTATTACTATATTTATTATATTAATTATATTAATTTATATTTACAATATTGTTATATAGTATATAATTTGTTACATATTTAAATATTTACCTTTTAAATAAAATTGTTTACACAAAAAAAACACAACTTATTAAGTTCAGAGAAGGTGGCGATTCTAAAAAAAATCTTTGTGCAAGCTGATAGAGTGATATTTTCGATCAGAAATATCACCAGTTAAACCATCAAGGGAATTGTATCAATGTCTTTTATAGAGCATACGCAGTAACATATATGGTTTCGTTAGTGGGTTGTCCGGAACTATCCCTGATCACTAAAACCCTAAAATTTTATTTCCTTGGTGAACCAGCGTGTCGTTAATTTTATTTGAGCAGTTATTAGATCAATAATTTTATTTGAAATTGATTTTACCGTCCCCTTATTTATTAATCAGTGTTACCAACAGTATATTTGAAATATTTTTTTACTCTTAGAATCCATAAAAACGCATAAATTATGAAATTTTAAAAATAAATATTTTTTTTTTTATTTTTTTTATTTACATGTATGATGCTTTCGAGAGGTGTTTATAGAATCCACCTTTTTATTTTTTTCCAAAATAAATAGTTTTATTATTATAACAATAAATGAATAAATTAAATTAAAAGCTTTTTCAATTAATTAAGTACTATGATGAATATTGTACTATACACTGTGATTATAAAAAGTTATTAAATGGAAATTTTTAGTGTTTTATACTTTTTTTATATTCTCAAGCGATTGAATTTTCATCATAAATTACGTTTGTTATATCAGTTTTACCAACAGTAAATATGAGATTAATCTTAATTGATCTTACAAGCAGAAAATGTGAAATCGATGTTAATCAGTGTAATGAATCTTAATATGCGAATTTATTTTTTTTTTTTTTCAACCTTTTTTATATTAAGAGGTTTTTTTTTTGGTTCTGTTTTGACTTTGAGATGTTCTTCATATTGCTATGCAGTATTCTTAACATGTGTTCACATTTTTTGAATGAATGAGAAACATTCTTTGAATGTAAAATAATTTATTCATGTAGATCAATTATTGTTTTTTAGTGTGTGAGTTGCAATTTTGCTATTAAGAATATCAAAACAATTTTTCTATGACTTTCGATAGAGTGATTCTCACTATAAATGTGTTATTTTATAGAAACTTCTTACTCAGCGAACATTAGTCCTTAACCTGTTTTTTATATAGATTTGCCATAATACTTCTCAGCATAACATGTTAATGCGCCTAGTAGGAGTTTACTTAGAAAAAACAGCAATCTATTTTACAAAACACTTTTATTATTCTTCAGGATATAAACATTACTATATAATTAAGAACTAATATTTATGTTTATAATTTCAGTCAGGAGTTAAATATAGGTCATATTGGCAGAAGCTATAGTGTACTTATTTGAGGAGTGTTGTTCTATGGATTATCTTGAAAATCAGGAGAGACAAGTCTATTGTTAAGTTTAAATTATCACATTAATTTATTAACTAGTGTTCAATTTTAACACGAACACATTAAAATTGAAAGCTTACTGCAACTTAGTTCTGGGATATCATTAAAATAAATGTGTCACTCACATCATTATGATTGCAACATTAAATAGACATTTATTATTCTTTCAAACTTAATATGCCCATTAGTATTATATGTACGATTGTAATTAATTTAATGCATAAAAGATGAAATTTAGATTGTGAGATATAATCAGGGGGGTAAGTAGAGTATATTCAGGTTCAGTAACAATTCGTATTGATGAGCATTAGATTAGTGAACTTTATGATGGATTGAGCATTAATAGCTCAGGGCAAGACTTCAACTTATATATAATGATTTATTTGATTAAGTTAGAAAACGAAAAGTGATTTTCATGATTGGTTTGGATTCCTTGCTTGAGTATTGTATTAATAAATTGCAATGAGTCACTCTTAGAATTGTTTGAAACTCGTGAGCTGGCATCTCAGTCTTATGAGATTGATTTCAAAATGATTCTATATTACATACTTATACTTAAATGACTGGAACTTAATTTCTTAGTGTCTGTACCACCACCTGTGAATAAACTGTGGGTCAGTTTGACATCACACCACTGGTTTACGTAAAGTATTAGTTGAAGTTTCATTTTATTTATAATGTTTAATTTTATTTAAAAATACAATTCACTTCTAATATATATTCTACATCTACTTTTTATACTCAATATACTTTAAAAAATTCTAAAAAAGTCATGTATTTAACAATCATAGATGAATTCACAAAAGGAAACAATATTTTTAGGACCTACATCATAAAATTAAAATTTAAACACATTTTCCTCATTACAAGTCACCTTTTTAATTCGAAAGGTATAAACTTGGAACAAACCTTCTACGAACGAATTAGGAAGAATAGTAGGAAAATAGTGAACTGAACAATCAATGAAAAGAGTATATTATTATTATTATGAAAAGGTTTTCTGTCTTAGCAAATTTGGTGTCACTAGTGCATTAAACTCCTCATGTGGTATAGAGTAGTAGTTTAAGTTTGAGTTTCGGTGTCATTGTTATCTATTTTTTGTAGATTGTTGTCTCCAAAGCCAATTTTTATGAGCCAATAAAAGGTTTTGTTTCCAGTAAATTTCATGTTTGGGTTTTTCGAAAATTCACGCATGTTCTGAGATACATACTGAGACTTAAGTATTAGTGGGTTTGTTTTTGGGCGGTGTTGGTGGGTGCTTGTGCCGATCTCGCATGACTTAGATGCACGTGTAGATGTCGCTATTTTTCTGGATATAACGTTGATCCCTTTTTTGTCTTGAGAGGGGTAAATTGGTAGTGTTTGAGGGCTTGTCAGAAGATGTGAAAAGTCATACTTATATAGAACATGCGGCTACATCAGTAAAATTAATAATTAATAATAGTAAATAAATAAAAGTTAATTTCATTTAAATTTTAATTATTATTGGCATAATTGAATAATTTGAGCTCAGACGATAAGAGTTTAAATGTAGAATCCTAGGGATATTTATAGAGTTTCGGGGAAATATCTTACAGAATAGAGAATTAAAAACTCTATTTTACGAATACTTTACTATTCAGTCAATAAGATATAACGCTTCTGTCACCCGCTTGCTATGATATACGATGATATACCTTGCTATTATAAAACTTCCAGGATTGTAAACCGACAGAGTTGTGTGATATCTTATTTAAATATCAATGTTAGAGTATTATTTATGGAGGATAAAAAACATGGGAGACAATACCTGTATAGGGTCACCCAAATCGATGTGCGCTCTAAACTCGTAGAGCTCTGTTGGAACGTGGTATTTTGACGCGAGAGCCGTTGCCGATGCGCGCATGAGGGCGTATAAACAGGTCGCAATTGGGAATTACATTTCACATCTTCATTGGTTAAAAAAAAAAAAATTCAAGCTCGTACGCTTCTTATTCAAATTAATTTAGTGTTTATCCTATTAGATAAGTACGCGCAGATGCTTGGATTGTGGCGCGCGGAATAACACAGGAAAGCATAAAAGTAGTACACAGTATATAATTAGATGAATATTTAGCGAGTGGCGGTTAATGCGAGTTATGTGGTGGGTTGATGGGCGGATGCTTGTGGGTTACGTTTGTGGATGGTTAGGGCGTTCATATTTTTTGGCTTGCTTAGTAGCTTATAATATTCCTTAAACTATTATCTTAATGTTCCTTTTATTATATTATTATTTGTGTTATTGTATTAAAGTGAACAAAAATGGCACAAGCCCCAAGTTCCGAGTCGGGAGATATAGTTGATAATGGTGGGGCGGTGCGTGTGGCTTGGTTGCGGTATAGCTGTAGATTATATGTATCTGATTATTTGTAATTGATATTTATTGAAATATTTATACCGGGTGAACGATCTATGCCCATAATCACATTCTGCATAACTCGATATTTATGTGATTATTACGTTGCGTTGAAAAGTGTTGAGCTTATTGAGCGAGTAATTACTCAAGCTTATAAAATATGGTGGTCTCGAGGAAATGTGATGAAATCGTTGATAGTGCGATTTTCGTTTGCATACTCGCATTCCCACATTAACCAAGAGGTTATTCTCTTGCTGAGGCCAACTTCGATTACCACACGCATTCTATATAAAAATTACATTAAAGTTTATTACAATGCGCAAAGAGGATTGTCTTGTTATTAAACACAACAACTATTGAGAAGTGAAACATCGATGATTAGGCCACGACTTCGCCGGATTGTAACAGATGTGTCGGCTATAATGAACAATGATCAGAAATTTGTAAAATAACAAAACCAGACTTGAAGCATCAAAGCCTTGTCGACTATTAGGGGTCAATGGGAGTACTCAAGGGGGATCTCAGAGGGTATAAAAACCAGGGGGTGATTTACAGTAAAATATGTCCCGCTTAACTAACATCATTGTAAAGCAACGTCTAATTCTTATCTAACACCAGGATTCCACAGGTCGATTTGCAATCAACCCTAGATCTATGGGAGGGCAGTATTATTTGCAAGGGTACTTAACGCGACACAACGAATACTAGATTCATCAATGACTCGTGCCATACAGTACCTCATGTACGCAATTTGCATTATCTCTCAAGTTCTAATTAAACAGAAGTGTATTAGATGCAGACCACATAACATTATTGCAAACCAAGGGTCAATTACTTCGCTCGAGCAAATGGAGTTGAAACAATTTGCAATTCTTTCGAACTTGTTACGGAGGCAATTTCGTGGGACCTGTCTAATTCCTTCGCTGTAGGACATCTATTCTCACATCACTTCTGATAATCGCACTAATCTTTAACAACATTTCAAAACGTTGCGAACCAGGTGTAAAATTTCGTTTATTCATTCTAAGTTCAAACAAATTGCCTTTAATCAAAGGGAGTTTGGAACATGAGTCCACAATTAAGCTTTACAATTTAGTAAGGTAATTAAATTTCAAATTATTTGGAATGTTATTATAAAAAATAATTATGTTAAGGTGTCAACGTTAAATACCACAAGACATTCTATTTCCTATTATCATATAGTCGGGGTGGATACGTTGTTGTCATACGATACTTTACATGGTCTTATGTAAATCTACGCCGCAATCTTCTGTAAAGTCATTCCCTTTCTGATCTTCGACACAGACTCATTCTTACTCACGGTTATATATATCTACTTCTTATTATTATATTCTATTACTATTTTTATTAATATTATAAATGATAATATTATATAATTTATATATAATATTATATTCTATTTACTTTTACTATCTTCATTATCTTCATTATCTAAGCTACTATTATTTCAGTCTTACGGGAGCGTTAATGTTTATTTAGGCGCAAACTTCACTTCTGTTGTTAGCCTCTTGATTTGGATTACAAATCTGTTAATGGAAGCATTAAAAAACTAAAGGGTGCTCCAGGTACACATAATAAGTGTTATAAAGTTGACTACGGGATTAACTATGATTTATAAGTGCTTTGTACTAAACTACTATTTGTCGTGTGAAGCATTGTGATAGTTGAGGCGTCGTGTACACATACTCAATCTGAAATGGTTACGGCAAGATCCTCTCATCTTAATGTTAATCGTGTGACCCACTTTTTTTACTTTTGTTCATACATAAATACATCGTCGGATACAGAGTTCTTCTTATGCTGCTCTATTTCTATACATATTGTACCATGTGATCTTTACGGGGATCTCGGCTAAACCTAATTAAAAAAACTAGAGATTTAACCAGTTAAAACAAATCAATTGTTGGGTTATTATAAGGATGATTGTCCAAACCGTGCAACCGTGGTCATTGGTCATGTCTAAGCTGAAATGGACGGTTTGTTGACTATTATTTAAGATTCTTATGCTTGCAATAGTGTGCAAAAAGTATATTAAAATTGTTTCGCATGTAATTGAATTGAAGTGGTTCTGACTTAAATTGTGAAAAGTTATTATTTGAAATTCATCGTACGTTCAAATGTTAATCACCATTGCTTGGGTGGAGAGATTTCATTAAGAAAAGTTGGGAAGAAGGAGTATAAATTATTTATGTTACAGGCATTCGACTTGCCTGCCAATGTGCAGTGATGAGTTCTTAAGGGTGGATTGGTGCGTTATGGTAAACGGTGTATTAAATTATTGTTTCAGTTTAAATAACTTGAAAGCTTGGTCTTTGCTATGAAAAGTTCTTAAATGAAGGTGGCGATGATTTTAAGAGTATATAGTCTTAGATTGATAGATTTTATACTGAATGTGCGAAAATGATGATGCTTGATGGAGATTTAAATTTTATAATTGATTAGAATTTTTTCAATAGTTACTATATAACAAAAAATAATTTTGTAATTTTATTTTTTTTTCCTATCAATTTAACTAGTCAATTGAAGAAAAAAAAATTTATTTACCAATTTACAGAAATTAAACGTTATATTACTTATTTAATTCTCAAATAAGAAAGTAGTTGTATTTTCATTAATTTTATTCACAGTACTCTACTACAGTTTACCTATTTGTATAAGGCTATTAGTTTTAAGATCAAATTTAAATTTTAAGTTAAGTATATGATATTTGCTTGAATTTAGATTAAAAGTGATTAAAATATTAAGTAGTGATGGTACCTTATGAATTACAACCCTTAATTAATTAAATAAATAAAACGAAAGTGTAAACAAACTATTTTTTTTAAATCAATGGTTTTTATTTATTCATTAATTTTTTTTTATAAAACTGGTTTGCCAACGCTGTTAATTAATAATCATTTATAATTTGCAATTTTATATTTTTTTCCTTGTCAATTTTATACTTGTCCACTGAGAATTTTTTTTTATCTAAGCAATTGCTAAAAGTTGCTATATTATTATTTACTTTTTGAAAATAAAAAGTAGTTGTTTTCATTACTTTTATTTTCCAGTTACTCTACTACAGTTCTATCTATTTTGTATACTCGTGCATGAATGGTTATAAGTTATGAATTTTAATTTAAGTATTTATTATTTGCTTGAATAAGATTAAAAGTAAGATTAAAAGTGACTAAAACATGAAGTAGTGATGATACCTAGAACTTAGAAGCTTTAATTAAATAAAAATAGCATTAAAACCATAAAAAACTATTAAAACCAGAAAACCATTGGAGTTTTATTTTTTTGTTTTTAAATTTTTTTAACTGATTTTTTGCCAACCCTGATCGTACTATAACAAAAATGTGATTTTTTTTTTGCGACTTCCCTTCAAATTTTACTTTTCTATTTTTTTTCACTTATATTGTAATTTTGATATTAGAAAGCCTACCACAGGCATTAGTAAGCACACCTCTGGCATTAAATAGCCTGCAGCAGGTGTTAGGTAGCTCACCACCAGCATTATCAACCCTGCTGCAGGCATTAGGGTTCATTTAAGTTATGGGATTTAAACTTAGAATACCTAATGTAACCTTATCATAACCTAAACTTATCCTAAGTCAGTTGGAATTTAATAAAAACCCAATAGGCTTATTTACTACTTTGCGACTTCATAACTTTTTTTCCTAGAAGACGGTCATTTATGTTTTGTTTTTATGTTTCATTACAAGACATTTGGAGTCTACCCTGTGAGTTTCATCAAAATCAGTGCTGACGTAGTTTCGCCCTAGTATTACCATATATATATATATATATATATATATATATATATATATATATATATATATATATATATATAATATAATATATTATATATAATATATATATATATATATATATATATATTGCCAAATACAGGAATAAGAACACTATAATATTGAAAAATATAGAAGTTTCTCTGCAAAACTACTTATAGCTATATTCAGATTCCGCATCTCATGTAGGTCCAGAATCGTACCAAAAAATTTCGATATATCAATTTTTCGCTATATCAATAGTTTTTATTTATTTATAACCATTACAGGGCTCAAGCCAACGGGGGACAGAGGGGGGTGACAGTCTCCCCATCGCCCACCGGTAGGTTGATAGACACCGACTCCTACCATCTTTGTGGTCTACCCTAGAGGTATCATTTAGCTTTAAAAAGTAAAAAAAATATTATTATTATTATTATTATTATATTATATATAAAATTTATATTTATATATTATTTAAATAAGGTAATATAATATATATATAATATATACTATATTATAAGAGAGAGAGAGAGAGAGAGAGAGAGAGAGAGAGAGAGAGAGAGAGAGAGAGAGAGAGAGAGAGAGAGAGAGAGGAGAGAAGAGAGAGAGAGAGAGCAGAGAGAGAGAAGAGAGAAGAGCAAAGAAAAAAAAGAGAGAAGAAAGAAAAAAGAAAGAGACAGAGAGAGAGAGAGAGAGAGAGAGAGAGAGAGAGAGAGAGAGAGAGAGAGAGAGAGAGAGAGAGAGAGAGAGAGAGAGAGAGAGAGAGAGAGAGAGAGGATAGAGAGAGAGGAGAGAGAGAGAGAGAGAGGAGAGGGAGGGAGAGAGAGGGAGAGAGAGGAGAGAAAGAGAGAGAGAGAGAGAGAGAGAGAGAGAGAGAGAGAGAGAGAGATTTTACTTTTTTAGTAAATACTCTGAAATTGACTTATTACTAGAACTAACTATTTATTAAGGTGCATTCTACAGAAGTAGAATGAGTATATATATATATATATATATATATATATATATATATATATATATATATATATATATAAAATATATATATATATATAATATATATATATATATATATATATATATATATATATATATATATATATACTATATAATATATATATATCCATGTTAGCAACTATAGGATTACTAAAGTTAGGGATTCCACTTCATTAATTAAGTCAGCTTTTTGCCTAGCCAATCTGACTGGTAAACTTTAGGGAAGACAGGAAGAACATTTTGCCAAGTAAAGTCAGCTGAGAACTTTTAAATTTTCTTTTTGTGCCCTGAACCAATGTGGGCTTTGGCACATGCTACTAACAAGATTAGTCCAATTAGTCTGAAATGCTGCTAATTAAAAAAAAATATATGGAAAAACTGAAACTAATCATGCTAAAGCTAAATTTAATCAAACAATTTGGGGCAAACTTACTTTGACAATAGAACAGGAGGTAAGATTTAGAAAATTTCTTCACAGGGGGCTTTCCATGATACCTATATAGATTCTTTTTGGGGGAAATAATTTTTTTTTGTAATTGTTACCAGAGGGTTGTCACCCCAATTTTTATAAAAAAATCACAGGATATACTAAAAAAATAATAATAAAGAATAGTGAAAACGAAAATGGTCGCTCTCTTTAGGAAAAAAAGTTACAGCCTTTCAAAGTTGTAAAAAACCCCATAGGATTTGTTATTAAAAAAAAAACAAAAAAATTTTTTTTTGAAAATCACAGGATATACTCTAAAAAAATAATAATGAAGAATAGTGAAAACGAAAATTGGCAGTCTCTTTAGGAAAAAAGTTACAACCTCTAAAAGTAAAAATTTTCCCATAGACTTTCTTATAAAATAAAAATTAGTGCGGCCTCGTGCTCGTTTTAGGCCATCCTAGTTCGTTATGATAAGAATTGTTAATTCTACATAGATTTCTCTGGTGTATGCCTAACAAAACTTATCATAACACTGACTTAGAGGGCCTGAAATGAGACCCTTTAGCCCTGGATCGATCAATATTGAAAAGTCTATGGGAATTTTTAACAAACTTTGAGGGCGGCTGTTCCTTTATAATTTTTTTTCCTAAAGAGAGCGACAATTTTCGTTTTCACTATTCTTCATTATTATTTTTTTAGAGTATATCCTGTGATTTTCATAAAAATCGGGGGTGACAACCCTCTGGGTAACAATTACCATTTTTATTTTTTAGGTTTTTAATTTTTTTTTTCAAGAACGGTAATGCGGATTGGAAAAACTTTTTTGCAGATAGCCTCTATGATACATAAATTAATGTTGTAGGCCCAAAAGTTTTATTACTTTTTGTTTTCAACCACACAATCATGGGCTCGGGGGTACGGGTTGCTCTGCCCCCCGTAAATATACCCCCGTGGCTATGCATATGTTTTTTTTACTTTTTATGTCATTTATAGAGGCTATCTGCGAAAAAAAATAAAATCCGACCTCCCTTTCTTGAAAAAAAAATAAGCAAAAAAAAAATTCATTTCCAGCCAAAAACATTTATTTACTATTTAGGTATCATAGAAGAAATTTTTCAAATCCGACCTCCCGTTCCTATTGTAAATAAAATAAGTTTCACCAATAATTTGATCAAAATAAAAAAAAAAAAAAAAAAAAAATCAGAACACATTATTTTTAGTGCTTCTCTTTAAGGAATCAAGCTGAGAACATTTGACTAGCCTATATTGTCTCAACTTTTGCTCTAGGCTTACCCTTATAGGCCTATGGTAGATTAGAGAAAAGATAGCCTACATATGCCTAGCAAATGATCTTAATTAATTAATTATTTATAAACGGGATATTTCATTAATTAATAAAATTAAAATCAGCAGACTAGGTGAGTCACTATACAAACAAAATTAAGTATAATTATTACATTAGTAATTGAGCGTCACTTTACACTTTATGGAGGGAAAACAACAATGCTGGGCAACCAATCACGTAATCACGTATAAAATATGAATCATATTTGGTCAAAATGCGCATGCGCCGGACGAACTCTTTTTTGGGAGTTAAATACCGTATGTCGAATAGTTAAATGATGTATTTAAGTACGTCAATTTAACTCGAAAAAGGTGTATATTTTTAACTTTCTTTGGAGTGCTTATTTTTACACTCTCAGATTTGCAGTGTATATATATATATAATGAAGAGGAAGACGAAACAAATTGTAGGTAGCATTAGTTTTATTTTTTAAGTAAACATTTCAGGTATATCTTTTACCCATTTATATAATTGTCAAATTTAATAATCTTAATTCTTATGTTTTTAGAGCTTTAAATGGTAAATATTTAAGGGTCCAAAAATTCATAATCTGATCTTATAAGTTCTCTCTCTCTCTCTCTCTCTCTCTCTCTCTCTCTCTCTCTCTCTCTCTCTCTCTCTCTCTCTCTCTCTCTCTCTCTCTCTCTTTATATATATACATTATATATAATATATATATATATTATATATATATAATATATATATATATATATATATAATATATATTAAATATATATATATATAATATATATATATACTATATATAATAAGAATATATAATATATTCTTAATGTTACCCGTAAACCTAGCCCCAACCTATATGGATCGGACATTGCGCGTAAACCTAATGTACCCCTAATTCCTTATAAGTCTGCCCAAATTCTGCCAAAAATCAAATTTTTAGAGTTTAATAAAGCGTATTGGAAGAAAATCTTAACTAAATTCAAAATATAAAGTTTACATTTTAGAGTCTATTAAGGTTTTTCAAATTTTGCAATTGTATGTTCGACTTTGTTATTTATTTATTGATTTTACTCATATATATTATATATATATATATATATATACTATAATATATATATATATTATATATATATAATATATATATATATATATATAATATATTATATTATATATATATATATTATATATATATATATATTATATATATATATATCTATATATATTATATATATATATATATATATATAATTAATATTATATATATATGATTAAAAGTTACTTAACGCCCACACGGAACGAGAGCTCGGATCAGAAAGAAAATTTCACAGGTAGCCTCTATGATACATAAATAGATGTTTTAGGGTTCGAAATGAAATTTTTTTTCCGACCCTAACCTAACCTAACCTAAACCTAACCCTAACCCAACCAATTTCCCCCCAAGAACATGTTAAAAAAAAAAAAAAAAAAAATTCATTTCGACCCTGAACATCTATTTATGTATCATAGATGCTACCTGTGAAAATTTTTTTTTGATCCGACCTCCCGTTCCGTGTGGGCGGTAAGTACTTTGTCCTAGCATATATATATTATATATATATATATATATATATATAATTTTACATAATATATATATATATTATATATAAATATATATATATATATATATATATATATATATATAATATAATATAAATATATATATATATATATATATATATATATATATATATATATATATATAACTGTTTGGAAGCTGCTAACACCACTTTATATACTTTTGTTTCTTTTTTATTTCTAAATTGTTAGAAAAAAAAGGAAAAATATCATGTCTTTAAATATAAAATTAAAAGAAATTTTTATTTTTTAGAATAAATTTTTTAATTTTTTTATAATATCATTAGATTGTAAATTAAAACATTTATTATTATTATTATTATTATTATATTATTATTATTATTATTATTATTATTATTATTATTATTATTATTTATTATTATTATTATTATTATTATAATTATTATTATTATTATTATTATTATTATTATTATTATTATTATTATTATTATTATTATTATTATTATTATTATTATTTTTTTATTATTTATTATTTTATGTATATATTATTAATTATTATTATTATTATTATTATTATTATTATTATTATTGTCATCATTATCATTATCATTATCATTATCATTATCATTAGTAGTAGTAGTAGTAGTAGTAGTAGTAGTAGTAATAGTAAATAGGGCGCCGGGAGTTCGTATCTGAATTGAGGTTAGATAAAAATGATGAATTATTAAAATTTAAAAAAGTTATTAAGTAAACAAGTTGTTATGAGAGAGAGAGAGAGAGAGAGAGAGAGAGAGAGAGAGAGAGAGAGAGAGAGAGAGAGAGAGAGAGAGAGAGAGAGAGAGAGAGAGAGAATAAACGATTTAAGCGATGCGTTAACAAAGACCTCATCTAATCGTATATTAGAAATGTGCTAATTATAACTCGTGTATAAGCGTATTAATGGCGTACTACGCCCACCCCTGCACTGGACGAAATACAAAGATGGCGACAATCCATCAAAATCAGCGACTAATGATCAGGTGCAAAGCGAAATGATGATTTTGACTTATGATAGGCATCCGTTGAGCCAAAATCATCTTTGATGATCTGCTCGTCAAATAGGGTGGACCTATTAAGCGGTCTACATCAATTACCTGTTACGGTGAACCTATTAAGCGGCTTACATCTATTAGCCTGATTAAAGTAGAAAAAAAGGGACCTAAAAAAGTAGGGTATATTTGTGTAACAATAGAAGTAATATTTTTAAATCATTCTTCGGGAAAGTTATTTAGATAATAATGACGACGGTATAATGGTA
>JABUQX010037153.1:2500-7500 GCA_015478945.1 Trachelipus rathkii | reverse complement strand
ATGGGTCAAACGGTTGGGTATACAGAAATTTGCCCTAAATAAAACTTGTTTATCTCATTGGATTATGTATATCCTGAAAATTTTATAAGAATCGAATGAATATTAAATAAATTGGAAAAAAATCGCAACCTGCCCTTTAGGGATGATTTCAATTTTCAACATCGCCAGTGGCTTCCCTTTAGTGCTGTAGATGTAGCTGGTGCACCTTTGTATCCATAACAACATTAGGTAGTAAGTGCAATTTCTCTGTTTCATTTCTGATTATCATGGCGATGAGTTCAACATCTTAGACCCTTTTTAACTTCCAACTCTAAAACTGTTAACACCGTTTCCTCCTCTAAGTTCCTCCGACAATCTCTTCATTTCCTCAAATCTTCCGAAGGAACCGCCTCCACTTTCGCCTTAGTCGAGGAAAACTTTCTTATACTTCTATGACTTTCACACTGGAATGATAACTGCTTCTGCTATGTGGGACGGATCCTTCAGAGTAAGAACAGGCCCATAACGAAGGTCATTCTTTCAGATGCACATTAAGTTGTTTACTGAGACGGAAATAGGTCAGAAAATGTGCTTTACATTTGAAGGTTAGATTAGACAAGAACTTGGAGTAGTCGTTAAACTAGATGATAAATAAGTAGCAAATAAATTTAGTCGAAGATTGGCAAGAGAACTGAAGACACAATGCAGAAGATTCGGCAAATTCCAAATCAATAGCGTGAGAACAGAAAATATTGTTGATGGCAAAGTACCTGGGTACCAAACAACCACCTTTGGACGAAAAATAAAGACAGAGAAAGTAAGAGATTAAACAAAGTAGCTTTTGCTTTCTGAGATACTCGAGTTTCGGTAAAGAATAGGTGAGGTTTAGTAGTGTAGAGGCAGTGTTGAAATGAATGATTTTAGATAAAAGTCAGTGAATGTACAAAAGTTAATGAGAAAATTGCCAGACCCAGAACATGAGCTCATCAGTAGTTCATGATGAACCCAAGTTTCTAATTACCAGACTACAGTGGGGAGGGAGAATGATGCTATTTTAGAACTCTGCTTCAGCGGTTTCGGATACCCACCGTAAATAAATGGAGCTGTATCTTTTTTTTTTATATTTATGTGTTACGTGGCAGTGGAGTGTCATGATTTAGAAGAAGAGAAATGTTTTATGGGAATTTTACCGTTTTTGCCAAGAAGAATACACTATACCATCATCGCTTCTAAGTAGCCGCCCACGCCATTAACCAAATCAAATATCAAACATAAATATCATAATATAACAAGACTACACACACGAAACACATACATATGCATTTTGGAACTATTTTACAAATAAGACTGAGGTATCTCAATATTTTTATATTGTTAGAATATTTTATGAAGCCTTTGTGAATCAGATTAAAATAATCTTTAAATCCATATTTATTGATATCCAAAAACAACCGTTTTTTCTACATAATGCCTCCAGACAGATTATAAACCATGATGTGAGTGGAACGGAGGTTGGTCATCTTCTAAAATTCAAAAAAATAAACGAATTAATAAGAAATAGAAAAAAATTAACAATCCTCCCGTCGAAAAAAATGTCTTAATCATGTTTATCAAAACCTGTACTACGATTCATAGTTAATTCCATTTTCCTTAGAGTCTCCCGAAGGACGCGTACTTGTAAAATCACTGGGTGTTCCGCCTCCCCTATGGTGTTCAATCTCCCCTGGTGTTTCCGTCTCCCAACTTCAGAAAAAAATATTATCATTATATATTTACACAATTATAAATTCACGTTAATGTTCATCATTGTAAGAAATAAAATCCCCAGAAAACAATCTCTAATGAATAAATAAGTAAAAAAAATAAAAAAAAAACTAATAATAATTAATTAATTAATAATAATAATAATAATAATATAATAATAATAATATAATAATAATATATAATATAATAAATAATACATAATAATAATAAATAATAATACTAATAATAAAAAAAAATTAACAGCAATAATAAGTAAATTACATTAATATAAATAGTATTTACAGTAATAATAATAATATAATAATAATATATAATAATAATAATAATAATAATAATAAATTAAATTGGCAGCAATAATAGTAATGTACATAATAATAATAATAATAATAATAATAATAAAATAATAATAATAATAATAAATTAATAATAATAAAATAATAATAATAATAATAATAATAATAATAATAATATAATAATATAATAATAATATTAATATCTTGTCAAATAAATTAATGTGATAGTTCATTGAACGAGCGTGGTGAAAATGTCGCACAATTAAGTATGTCAATACTCTCTGCAATTGTCTTATGCATAAATTAATGTCGTGGAGGCTTGGCACAGAGGGGACTGAACCCTGTGATGTCATGATGTCGAAACCTGTCAGGAGTACGGGACAATGCCGTTCAGACTTTCTTTTGTATAGGTGTTATGACACTGGTTACAAAATTTTTGAAAGATAACGGTCCACTGTTATAGTAATAATAATAATAATAATAATAATAATATAATAATAATAATAATAATAATAATAATAATAATAATAATAATAATAATAATAATAATAATAATGATAATAATAATTTTTGGCATGCATATTTTATTCCATCAGGATCATGTTAATCGTTTTTTGTTCAAAATTAAATTGATGGACGTACTCTTAATCCTTTCCTGTTAATTGTTGTGTTCCTCAAGGTTCTGTTTTATCTCCAAATTTATTCCTACTTTTCATAAACGATATCCTCAGCTGTACTTCTGCCGATGACTTAACTCCCCATTCTTCTACTCATTTCAAATCTAATTCTATTCTTGCCGATCTGGATGGGATTTCCCGGTTGGGTCACAGCAACATTGTAAAATTCAACTCTTTGAAAACTCAACTTTCTTTTTACATCTCCCTCTCAAAAACACTTCCCAACTTTCCTATCTCCTCCGACGGTTCTAAGGTCTCACCTGTGAATAACAAAACATTCTTGGTCTCAACATAAACAACAAATTGTCTTGGAAACCTCATATTACAATGGTTGCTAAGGAGGTCTCAAAGAAGCTGGGAATTTTTTTCCTCTGAACAGTTACTCCAGTTACATAAGAGCCTTATTCGCCCTTGTATGGATAAATGTTCTCACATTTGGGGGGGGGGGGCTCCACCCTTCTATTGGATAGGGTTGAGTCTAAAGCTAAGAGACTAATAAACTGGCCCCTTCTTTCAAACTCCCTTGACCCTCTATCTCTGCGACGTTACGTATGCGCACTATCTCTTTTCTATAGGTACTACAGCGGCAGAATGCATGGGGAGTTTGACCCTCATTCCACTCAAATGATGGGATGCATGGAATCAACAAGGGGTACCTTGCTCCCGCATGAATATTGCGTGAGTATTGAAAACCCCAAACTTGTTCGTTGTGGTGCCTCTTTCTTTCCAGCTACTTCTGTTCTGTGAAACTCCTTGCCTTCTGCTTTTCCAACTGTTTTTAATCTTCCCCTCTTTAAAGCTCACGTCAGCGCTCACCTGAGAGATTTGCTTTAAGTTATTGCTTGGGTGGGTTTTCTGTTTTATTTTCTGCCCCCTTCTTGAAAAGGGCCCAGCCCGTGAGAAGTGGTAAAAAAAAAAAACATAAGATCGGATAGATGCTGAGGTGACACATAGAACAAGATTATTAGCGACAAGCAAAAAAACAGTGGCACAGATAGAACAGAGCATTCAAAAATTCTTTCTGATATATATAGGAGACACCAGGAATGAAATCATAAAGAATAGATACAGAAAGGGAAATTATATATATATATATATATATATATATATATATATATATATATATAATATATATTATATATATATATATATATACTATTATATATATATACTATATAATATATATATAATATATAATATATAATATATATATTATATATATATATATATCATATATATATATATATATATATATATAAATAAATAATAAAATAATAAAAAAAAATTTAATATATAATATATATATATATATATATAACTATATATATATATATATATATATAATATAAGTATATAATATTATATATATATATAGTATATATATATATATATCTATATATGTATATATATATATAATATATATATATAGTATTATATATATATATATTATATATATATATATTATTATATTATATATATATATATATATATATATATATATATATATATAATATTAGATATATTATAGTTCTTGGTGTCCTTTTTGACCTTGAAAAGGCTTACGACACACGTGGAGAACTTGGGAATTCTCCTAACTCCATTCGCTCGGTTTCCGCCGACAACTCCCTCTTTTCATTAATGCCTTCTGTCAGACAGTTCCATCCAGTTTCGGTGCTCTTCTATTCTGTCCCGCCACTTTCCTCTGGATGAAGGCGTTCCGCAGGGTAGTGTTCTAAGTGTACCCACTATCCTCTCGGATTTAATGATACCGTTGCTCCTATCCCAGCGACTTGTCAATATTTTTCTCTATGTTCGATGAACCTTGCGTTATATATATATATTAATATATATATATAGTATATATATATATATATATATATATATATATATATATATTATATATATATATATAATATATATATAAATATATATAATAATATATATATATAATATATATATATTATATATATAATATAATATATATATATATAGCCGGTGCCAGGCGCCTTTCTCAACGCAACTTCAACTAGCTATTGAAAATATTTTACAATGGGGTAACTCTCCAATGGTTTCCATTTTCTCCACCAAAACCTCAGCAGTGCTTTTTTAAGAAAAAAGGGAATCGAAGAACTTGCCACCTTCTTATAGCGAACCTAACCTTATATGGTTCGCCCATTCCTGTTGCTTCACAGGTCAGATTTCTAGGACTCATTCTAGATGACCACTTAACATATGCACCGCAGATTTCTTAAACACCTGAAAACAACTTGTCATCGCGTGCTTGATC